>CAKAEH010000960.1:0-112230 GCA_916381525.1 Cercopithifilaria johnstoni
CAGTCGTAAATCGTTGAAATTTAGATGAAATATTAGTAAAATATTTAAAATTCTTGCAGTATCAGAGAAGTATAATGATTTTAGTAAATACTATAATCATTTGACCATTTAAATTTAAAATATTCCAGGGGGGTGAAAAGAGAGAGAAAGGAAGGGAGGAAGGGAGGGAAAGGAGGAAAGGAATTGGACTATTTCTCGTCCATATGCTCTTTTACCGGTCCACATTGTTGTCACACGTCAACTGTTAACGAACTGTTCGCACAATCTTTGCTCAACAATCTGCTGCTTAAAGCATTAGCTTATAGGCTATATTCTTTAATATCCATTGGCTATTTCAAGTATACAGGAGTGATTATTCTTGATTTTGATGATCTCCAACAGAGACATTTGCTGCTAAAACATAACAGAGTAATAAATAATTATCATCTCTCTCTCCCTCTCTCTCTCTCTCTCTCTCTCTCTCTCACATTGATAATTTAATAAGTTGATAAAAGAAAGAACTTTTAAAGGAATGTTTTATTGACAGTACTTCTCCAAAAATATTATAAATGAAGCGGATGTTATAAAAAGTTTTTCTTTTTGAACTTTTCCGCTCACATACATTGTAAAAGATGTGATAGTCTTCTAGACATTATGTAACATTTACAGGTAAAGATGAAAGTATGTACGTATGAAATAAAAGAAGTAAATTTCTCTTTTTTCATATGGGAAAAATTGCTTAGTTTAATTTCAATAAATTAAAATTAAAATTCATTGTTTATTTTCCAATTAACAATATCGCTTCATCTTCCTATTATTCTTTTCTTTTTTATCGCTCTTATTCTTTTTTAAAAATATATTTTCAAAAGCAATGTCCAATTATGGAGAAAATATAAATCCTTAATAGTACTCGATGTTCATAGTGAGCACAAAATGGAATATGCTATAGTTAGTTGGTTACATACTTCAAACGAATATATCATTAGCTTATCTTCTGAATCAGAATCTTACATGTTTCAAATCAGCTCCTGAATTTTGCAAACAATTATACATGATAATAAATACTAATGATGAGATATGGCATTAATTGATAAATTTCGTTTGATGACGGAACGTTGGTGGAATTATCATCCATTCACAGTTAAACATATCTATTCCACTTTTTTCATCCTTTCATTCATTAGAATGTCAAATTTGGATAATTAAATTGTCTTATATGAATTCTATCAAGATTAATTTCATTGAAATGATCGTTTAATTAGGTTAAATTAGCCAGTAAAAGGTCATCATTAGTCAGCGAATCATAAAAATGCGCTATTGCAACTATGACATTTTTATGGAAATAAAAAAGTTGAAAAATGATGTTACAACAAGAATAGAGTTCAAATTCGATCTTCTTGCGTGGCTTTTGCAAAAGTAATGGTCGAAGGGTAGGTCACTGATTATCATCTATGCAAAGTTATGACCGTAAAAGTGGTCACTCATTGCGCATGCTTAGAAAACGGTCAAATGTTACAGTAGACTGAAATGATAGCAAAAAACGAAGCATAAAAATTGTAACTACTAATATTAAAAAAAAAAAGCGAAGCATTAGATGAGCTAAAGGAGGGTGATGATGGTGACACTAATTTCATTGGTGACAACAATGATGATGACAATGATGTAGTCATTGTTACCTCACCTGATCTTCAGCATCTCTTTTCTCCTCCTTCACCGCTATGCGACAATTTCTTCATTCTCAAGAAAAGAGGGAGAAAAAGAATCGAATGGAGGGAAGTTAAGAGGGAATTGCCAACATTTATGACATTGAATCAACAATGAACTACTACACTCTTCGTTTTTTAAAATTAAACTCTATTACCAGTTACTTTATTGAAAATTTTGGAAAAAATGAGGAATGTGACCTTTGACCAGTTTAGTGGAAATTTAACACTTCAATGGGATAAAGCTGTAACAGAGAACTAACCCATTTTTTTACATATATATTTCTTTTGCGACAATTATTGAAAATTAATTCGGATTATTTACGCCAAGATTTATTACTCATTTATTTCTTTGAGTTAATTTACTTTCTCTGTAATTATCATAACTTTTCAAAAAGCTATAATTCAATTTTCTACACTGCTGCTAAATATCTAAAATGACATGATGATGATAGATGATGGATGATGTATGATCGATGATGATGATGATCATAGTAGTAATATGATAATAATTATGATATAATAGAGAATCTTACAACTCTATTATTATCAACTAATAGCATCATTGATAATTATTTTCAAAGGTAAAAATATATGATTAAAAAAGAAGGTGGCAAGAAATGAAAGCAAAGAGAGTTGTAAATTCTGAAAAAGGAAAGGACGACAAAATGAATTGAAATTTTTTTGAAAGGCGAAAAAAAGAGAAAAAGTGAAAAAGCAAAAAGCTGGCAAAAAATGAAAAGACTCAGAAACTAACAACTCCGAAAACTTAACAAGCATTAAGTGCAATCAAATTATTGAACAACAAAAATTGCTTTTAAAAAGCGATCAACTGAGAATGAGAATGAAAATGCATTTGGTGGCGGTAAGAAAGTGAACTGAAGTGCAACGAAAGTAAATCAAAACATATTATTATTATTATTGTTATGATGTGTTATGCAATCAGAAGTATATCATCAACCTGATAATGTGGAAAATATAATCGAAGTATGAAAATAATTAAATGATAGGAAAGGTATGATAGAAGTGTTTTTTATTTCATATCATCTAATTTTTCATCTAATTTCATCTAATTTCATATCATCTAATTGTTACCAACAATTAGATGATATGAAAGGTATGATAGAAGTGTGGTAACAATTAGATGATATGAAAGGTATGATAGAAGTGTGGTAACAATTAGATGATCGGGAAGGTATGATAGAAGTATGGTAATAATTATGGAATATGAGATGGCTTTGTTAATAACAATAATTAAGCGTAAAAGTTTTATTGGACCTCTTAAAGTAGCTGTTTTTTTTTAAAGAAATATTACGGAAATACAAATTCTTTTTAAGAAGAAGACAGCCGTTTTGAGGGTAAAGTAATTTTGTGAACGATAATTCGAATGTTACATTATCCTATATACAGGTATTTCAAACAGGTATTGATGAAAAGAATATTTGAAAAAAAAAGGCATAGTTCAATTCCTCAATTGATTAAGGGATTAAGGGTTAAAATTTTAAATGAATAAAAAGAAAAGCTATCGTTTTGAAGAAAGTTAAAATTTCATTGATAATTTAAAAGGAAGCAAGTTGAAATATTATTTTGAAAAATGAATGATTTCAAAATTTACGGAATTAGTAAAATTTTTGCCTAAAATGGTCAATTGAATCTTTTATTGTGTCCATTTCTCAATTGATGAATATTTTTGAATAAATGAATAAAATGGAAAAGATAGTTGTAAGAAAAATGAAATTATTTAATGATCATCATAATGGTATGATTAGATATCAAATAATTTTGAAAATATAATTTAATTCTCGATAATTCAAACAGGAAAGCTTAATGTATTCTATTGGATTTTAGACATTAATGGAATAAAGCGACAAATGTTTATAATGGACGAAATGACAGATTTAAAAGCTATGTATGACCAATAACTGACCACTTCAGTATAAGTTGATCATAAATGAGAAGCATTTATTACTACTACTACTACTAGTGCTACTACTATTATTAAGTATTGTTATTGAACAGTAAAATGAGATTTTACGCTTTAACTATTTTCTACCATTTCAATCATATTGAATAGCCAATGGTCAGATGTTGAATGAAATTGAATATTTTTCAATAAGTAATAACATATTTCAATTTCAAAGTAAATTTATGAATAAAATTTATTTGCAAATTAGGAAAATGCTTGTTTTTAAACTGAAGAATACCAATGATTCAAAAATAAATGAATAAATAATCTTTGGATTTAAAATTTTAATTTTCAAATGAGCAAAGGTATATTTGTTGTTTGAGAGCTTTCCGACTGCTAATTCCTTACATTAGCATATTATTATAAGTTATCAATTCCGGCATTAATTTTATACTCGCTTAATTATTGAAACATTTGTTGCAATATCAATATTTATTTAAGTTATTAATTAGACGTGTAAGAAGACGTGAAACGTGGAACATCATAGACGTGAAACGTGGAACATTACCTCTACAGTATTAATATATAATTTTTTCTGCTAACTTAAATGATTTGAGTTTTATTTGAGTACCAAAAAAAAATTTACGAAAATATCAATTTCATACCTATTATTTTAAAAGTTAGAAAAATAAGGAATAAATAAGTTCAAATTGATGTGAGCATTAGTAGTGACCTCTACAGATGCTATCGTACTACAGCTATTATTGTACTTTGGATATATTTGAATGCATTCGACACGATACATTCATTTCTTCCAGAAAGACAATAGAATAACAGTGAATGAAATTATAACAGATCGATCCGGAATGATACGACAGATAAATTTATACTGCCTAAAGTATTAAAATAGATGAAGTTAACTTATTTCTATGCATCACATACTGTTTATTCAACGTCTTATTTTATCTTTGCATTTAAATATTGCATTCTATCAGTGATTAAAATTAAAATTTTAGCAATATAATTCATATTAAATTCAAAATATTAAAATTAAGAAATTCAAAAGAAAAAACTAAACCTATAATATTTTGATAAATTTAAAAAATGCTGCCTAAAAAAGATGTAATAATTATTGCTACTGTAATATTATTACATCTTTATATTATTGCATTATTATCATTACTGTAATACTAATATTAATATTACTAATATTATCACACAGCTGTATTACTAATATTAATATTACTAATATTATCACACAGCTGTAATACTATTATTAATATTACTAATATTAGTATTACAGTAATATTATCATACTACTGTATGAAATGATAATTTATTAGCAACAAAATGCAAAATCAAATATTAGGAAGGGAAAGAAAAAAAAATGTCACTCAAAATGCAATACTGGCAGTAATAGCAAGTAGAAATTGCTTCTTCTTCGTCGTCGTCGTCGTCATCTTTTTTGAAGTGCATTTTAAATTAAGTGGAAAATTCCAACAAAATGAAACATTCACATCGAATGATTTATTTTCTCCATTAGTTTTTGAATTCTAAAAGCTAATTAAAGAAGAAGAAATAATCTTAAGATGAAATAAAAAGAAGAAAAAAAGAGAAAGATGCGGAAATGTTACCGATATCCGATAAAGTTACAATAGCGCTTTCTCTAAACTATAAAATTGATAATGAATTTCATTTGGCTATAATTAGAAAGCCAATAATGAAATGAAGTATTTTTATTTAGATATTTAATTCAATGATTTTATTTAGATATTTGATTTAATGATTTAATAACATTGATCTATTTATATAAATCAATTGATGATATTTGATCTGTTATAATAAAAATAGGAAATATAAAAGATAACAATGCTTTCGATATATAATCATTACAAAAGATGTTGTTAGAGAAAAGTTTCACTTCAAGTAGTAGTAGTAATGGTAGTGGTAGTAGTGGATGAAGGTCATCACACAAAACGTTGATGATCGAGTTGTGCGCTATTCCTTCATAATCTCAATCTCACTGACCCTTTCATTCATTCAGCTGCACTTATGCTCGTTGCGGGTTATTCTATCAAAAATGACATACTACTATCACATACATACACGCACACCACATTCAGACATAGACACACACACACACACACACACACACACATACACACATATATACACATACACAGATCAGCCGACAAAAAAAAATGATGCTGCTAGTCGAAAATACACATTACTATCTGCGATGGTCAACAGAACCTGTCGAAGATAGAAGGAACAGAGGGACGTTCTCATTCTTGACTATAAGCCAGTAAACTAACTGTGATGGCGATGAATTTGTATATACCAAAATGAAATGGTTAAAAATACTGAAGTAAGCATTATTATATTCATTGCTGTCAATAACATAAATTGTTACCTGTCCTCTTTTATTCAAACATAATATTCGAACAAGTGGACATCATTGTTAAATTAGTTATTTACTGTATACAAAATTTACTGTAAAAAATTGAAATCAGTTATTTACTGTATACAAATCATTGTTAAATTATTTATTTACTGTATGCAAAATTTACTGTATAGAATTGAAATCAGTTATTTACAGAATTGAAATCAATAATTCATCCTATTAATCAACAAAAAAATTCATCCTATATAATCAAAAATAAATTACTCCAAATTATCATCCACTTTGTAAATTCCTAGATTATCATAAATCAGATAAACATATATCGCGAGCGTCTTTTAGAACATTTAAATTGGGTTAATTTAATAAATGGATCTAAATTATATATGACAATGAATAGTTGATAAATTTTGCATACTTATTTCAACTATTGAATGGAATATCAACAGGTGTGATTCACACGTGAATTTGATTTACACGTGAATTGAATTTTTACGCTAAAACGTTTGCGAATTTTCATTATACTACAAAAGAGGGAAATGAACAATTGCGCATCTGTTTGATATCATTTTAGGCTTTCTTTTCCTTTCTTTGTTTTTAGTAGCAAACAAAATGTAATTAAAGAAAATAACTAATTTTTCAGTTATAAAAAATAGACAAGAAAAAACTGAAATGCTTTTTAAATGGAATGGATTATAAATTTGGGATGTAGAAATGTGGAAATGTAGAAAGTTGGAACTCACTACACATCCTTTTCTTCCTTTTCTCTTCAACATAATTTCAATAATTTTTAATTTAGTGAATTTTATTAGCAAAACTTTTTTTCCCATCTTAATAAACACACCGATAGCGTCATCTAAATTGTAAATAATGCGCAATAGTCCGCAATAATCACACCAATAGCGCCATCTAAATTGTCGATAATGCGCAATAGTTCGTAATAGTATTCAATAAACTATTGCGTATTATTAACAGTTTAATAAAATGAGAGCGATTTGAAGTTAAAAAGTTTTTAATTCACAACAGTAAATAGTTTTACCAAAATATAAAAATTAAAAATTGCAATTTAAAAATAGCGGCCATCACATTTTTCTTCTTCTTCCGCTCTAATGATTATATCTTTTCAATTTTTTTTAAGAGAAATGAATTTTTGAAAATTTGAAAAAAAAAGGAATGACAAAAATGAGTACCAATTTGAAGAGTGTCATTTTCGATGAACAATTTAATTGCCAACCTTGAAGTAACATTGTAATAAATTGCCACCCACCAAAAAGATCGACTATTATTTAATATGAAATATATGAATGAAAAACTTTTAAAAAGTTTTGCCAAATTATTTCCAATAAAATTACAATCAAAACGATTAGATTAGCTTTTTGTTTTTTGGCATAAAAATTTTCTAATAAAATTAAAAAGTTGTTGTTTACAGCTCTCTTGCCCACTCTATTTTACACCTTAAGTTTTTTATTATTTGTTAAATAATTTGTTTAAATGAAATTACATTGCATTCTTTTCAAATATCAATTATTTCATTGCTATACGAAAACATTTATGTCATTAAATTTAGGCTAAGCCTATGATATCACGGTGATACATATATATTAGAAAGTTAGGAATAATTAATACTTTTTAATTTTGAAATGTTAATTAGGAAATAATTACAATAAGATTTATTTATGGTTCATTTGAACTTGAAATCTATGCTATAATTCTACTAGTAATATTTGTAAATATCAACTGTGCGCTAATGTCCCAGTTTGTCTCTGTAATGCCTGTAAATATCAATAAATCTAGAACTATATGATAATGATGCATATTTTGGCTGATAACAATTTAGACAGAATATTAATTACTGTATAAGTGAACTATTGCTAATTTTCAATCGAAGTTTGCAGTTTGATTTAGAAATGATATGAGCGACAATTCTCTTCAAACATATTCTAATTATCTTCATATATCAAACGGAATGCACAAATAGCCGCCGTTATCATCATACTTTGATAAAATGATGCTAACACTTTTATTTGTTACCTTTTCATATCTCATCTTCTCCTATTATCATCTTCCAGTGATTAACTTCTGCTTTAAATTACTTTTTATAATATTAAAGTTGAATATTTACAAATTTAAATACGACTATCTCTTATTATCAAAATTTGATGATATAGCAGTGATAAATATGATGTGTACTGTTATAAATTGAACTATCCTTGCTCAATCTTTCATTTCAAACTATGCATTTTACTCGTTATCATTTGCCCGTAATTTTCTTTCTTTAATGATTACATAGGTAATTTTGATTAATCAATTAATTTTAAGATGGAATCTCAACAAATTTTTCTTTCCCGTTTTTATTTAAAGCTGACAAATTAGGGATATGAATTATTACACTATAAAAATATTTAATAATTTTATGCAATTAAGATTTTCCAATCGATGCGTCATAATTTAACAATAAAACAAATTAATTTGTAAATAATCAAGTAAACTGTTTACATAAAATTTAATGTTGAAAGTTGATTAGTAAAATTAAAAAATCGAATTTCATAATTTCATCTTACAAAAAATGACAGCTAATTGATAATCTTGAGATAATTAATAATCTAATTGATAATAATTTCAATAGGAAATGTAAATAAGCTTCTAAAATATTTCAGCGTTTTCAGCTTTAAAAATATTTTAACATTAACACAAACAAATAAATAAATAATCTTTCAGAATGTTTATTCAAATAAATTGAAATAAGTCAATAATAAATTAACTGATGAAATTATGCCGAAAACAAACAAACAAACAAACAAACAAACAAACAAACAAACAAACAAACAACAAAACAAGTGTTAAAATTCATACGATTTATTATATGTTATGATATATATGAACTGATTAAAATGTAAACAAGAAGAGAAGTAAATTTAAAATTGAAATAAATAAAAGATAATAAATTTAAAAACAAAATGAAATAGAAGGTGGCATATACATATTTATATATTCACTGATATGAAATGAATTTTGGGTATCGGATCGGATACATATATAAAATGTTACAGCTCTTCCATCTGCTAATACAACAGCTGCTTAACAAATGAATTTGGAATTTTTAGCCGAAATTTATTATCAAATAAAAAAACGAGAAAAAGTTATATAAGCTTAATTTTTGCGGTATAAAGTATTAAAAGGAAATTATCACATAATTGTAATCCAAAACTTTTTTTACATTATGATTGGATGATTTCTGTGTACAATAAGTGAAACTGGCAATAGCAATAGCAATAATGGTTGAGCAATTGTTCAAAAAATTTTATTGGAATAGTGGTAGTATAAGGACTGGCTGGTTAGAAGCTATGTTTGTTATAGGAGTGGTTGGTTGGAAGCTATGTTTGATACAATGGAAGGATAAGGCTTAGAAGGTATATATATGTTCGATATGAAAAAGGCATTAAAAGCATTGAAAATGATTATAAAGGAATGAAATGAGATTTTTGAATAGTTGTGATGTTTGAGATGGATTTATATATTTGGTAAGCATTAATCATTGTTTGTTGCATGAGTGCATAATAATTGATATATGGCTGTAAACATCATTTATGCTAAATGCTTCATTTCATTTTACTTTTCATTTTTTATTATTACTATTATTATTCAAAGAAATTATATAAATTTCCACTATAATAGTTAAAATTAAATTTCATAATTAACAATTAAAATTTTTGTTTAACTTTTATTTAATTATTTAATAAATGTTAAGATATTTTAATCGATAATTTAATTTGAAATTAATATTAGAATTGAAATAAGTTTTTTAAATTCAAATTTTTTTTTTGAAAATATAATTATTAGAAAATATAGTGAAAAGAAGTTTTTCGTTTTTTTCTCCTTTCATGTTATCATTTGATAAAGAATGATATGTAATATTTGAGAAGGCAAAAGAAAGACAATTGCGCCAATTGCTTTTTGCAATCTTTCACTTTATCATTTAATAAAGAATGATATGTAATATTTGAGAAGGCAAAAGAAAGACAATTGCGCCAATCACTTACTTGGTAATGCCCATATAGGAAGTCATTCTTCAGGTATGCGAGAAACCATACGATATAAAACTGTCCAGCATGCGTGTGTCCTGATAAAACCAAGTTAGAAAATCTTTTAGTTAGAAAATTTTCTTTTGAAAAATGCAACAGAGATATTTTACAATAATAAGAAAGAGAGAGGGAGAGAAAGGAAGAAAGAGAAAGAGATATAACTGATAAAAAGAAAATTAAATAATTAAATAAATCAAAATTTATTGTTTAATGTAAAAAGAATGAAATAAAATTGTAAATGTTAGAGTTTGAAAATTTTTTAAAGAAACAATAAAAATTTCATCAATGAATGATTCATCAATGTTTAATTCCTTTATTAATTAAATGAAAATAAAAGTTGTAGGGAAACTTTTGTTCTAACTAAAATAATTGAACTTTAAGTTAAAATTTATTTTTATTCAATCAGAGAGAAAAGAAAAGATATGATAAGAATTTTAGAGATCAGTATATCATCATTTGATAGATTGCAAACCGATTCCTCCATATCATCTTCCTCTATGGTAACACTGATATAGGATCTACCTTCCTCTATGGTGACACTGATGTAGGATCATCATTTTCTTATGACTAAACAGTCACTTTTATTTTTGTCAAAACAGCACTTCACTACTACTTTACATTTCGATGTATCATCCTAAAAAAAAACTAACTATAGTTGAATTGAAATCGTTCCACATACATTAAACGAACACTTTTATTATCACTTATCAATTTGATTGATAAATTTTAATTTTATTTTTTAATTTTCATAATATTTATAATAATAACAAACAATTGATATTATCGCAAAAAATTTGGCATATTTTTTATAAAATTGAAAATGAATTTTAGACACTTTTTTCTTGCATAAATTATGATTTGAATTCGAAAAATTGATAGTGATCTTGGATGATTTCAAAACTCTAATAGTTTAAAATTATTCGACGATAAAAATGAATAATTTAGTTAAATGTGGAAATTTCCGGGAGTGAGGTAAAAGAGGAGATGAGAGAATTTCAAGAGTAATGAATACTTTCTGGAATGTTTAATTTAATAATTTAGCTGAATGTGGAAATTTCCGGGAGTGGGAAAAAGAATGAGATGGGAGAATTTCAAGAGTAATGAATACTTCCTGAGATATTTAATTTTTAAGACATCGATTTGTTGATACACACACACACACACATTCTTTTAATATATTGTTTAAAGCATATTTGGAATAGATAACTGATTATAGCAGTAATAATAACAATGGTTACCCGCATATGTTGGAAAAGTGACATCTGGTGCATTAGTTGTAACCTCTGACCTTTCGCTGCTATATATATATTTTTTCACGTTATTGAATTGATTAGTTGTGTGGTACATTATTAATACTTCCAACAATGCATGTTCTTTGTGTTAGTAATTATTTTCTTCTCTTTTTTTATTCCGTATATTGAAAATATTCTCCTCTAAAAATGTTAACTTATGCTGGTAATCTAAAACTTTCTCCTTATCTATATTATATACTATATTAGATGTTCTCACATGGTTAACCTTTCCGCTTTAGCGCAATTGTTATATTCTATACTATACTACATTAAATGTTCTCATATAGTTAACCTTTCCGCTTTAGCGCAAATGTTACATTAGCAGAGAATGAAGAGTGGCTTTTTTTGCTCATTTATAAAAACTAATTTATTTATGAAATAGAAGAAAATGTAATCATTTTTAGAGACAACTTTATCATAAAATTTTTTTAATGAATTAAAATATGTGGCATTTGGTTAATTAGTATAGCAAATGGTTTTTAAACTTTTTCTCTTTCCTCTCCCATAATGCAATCTTTCTTCTCTTTCGTTCTCCTTTTTAACTTTCAACTTTCAACTTTCAACTTTCAACTTTATACGCACCAAATGAGCTATTCATTTTGTAACACAATAGATATTGTATTTTACGAAGAAATTAATAAATTTTAAATTGTTTACGATATTTTAGATAAATTTTTGAAATAAGAGGGAAAAGTATAGGTGAATCATAGGCCATAGGCTATCATACCTTCCCCTGCTCTTGCTATTTCCCGTTCATTGCCATAGATTTCACTTCACTTCATTTCACTCCATATACCTGTTACATTCTATTTATTCTTCATTTCTTGTTGTATACAATTTTACATTAATGATTTCTCTATTGATGATGATGGCGGTAACAATAATAATATCTCTGAAATAATGGAGCGCATTTTGCAAATTGCTAATATGATCACCTTACCTTTTACATTTTGTTTTAATGAAATTTCATTATCTTTTTCTTTGTCCAAATTTTGCTCTCATTTTTCAGTCACTATTTTTACAACTTCTTTTCTTTTCTCTTACTTTAATTGCTATTCAAAGTTTTATATTTACAATGAAGTAAACTTCGAACAAAAATTGTATCAGTTGTATAAAAAGTAATTTCCATCTCTATCCATTTCTTGATCTTTTCAACATTTAAAAATTATGCTAATTTAGGAAGATGAAGACTATCATGCCTCCTACTATCATCTTTGATCGGATAAATCTTAATTTAAAAGTTGCTCAAAAGTTGAAAAACGAATTGCTAATTAATTTGAATAAAATAATTCAATGAAAGATTTATACCTTTTATAAATATATTTGATCGGATGAGTAATGAAAGATATGATATTATCATAGGTAATTTCAACGGTATAGCATTTTTTCATTTTAATTTTATTAAAAGATTGTTTATCATTTCAATTGCATCATTTAAATTAGCTATCGTTAGTTTATCTTTTCTTTCAATTGTTTTTATGGCTTTAAGAGATTGTTTATCATTTCAATATCATCGAGAATATCATCGTATTAAAACTTAATTTTTTTTAAAGATTTAATTGAAAAATCAGAATTTACAATATCAGAGGTGAAATGTAAAATGTTGTATTGAATTGTGCATTTTATCATTTTTCTATTCTAATGAAGACTGATGAAATTATACTATTATACTATAATGTATATATATACTATAATATAATATAATATAGTAAATATTTATGTCAAGCATTAATGAAATTTGTGCTAAGCATATTATTATCAATTCGTGATGAATTAACTAATGAAAAATATAATATCTATTTAGCGGTATTTTATTATCAGCATGGAATTTCATTCAGAACCATCGTTAATTTTAAAATCATTCATACCGGAAAATGTATGTAATATAAGGATGCAAATTAAATTTGAAATATTAGAATATTTTCCCCCGGTGAGATAAGTTTAATACAATGTTCACATTTGTGTATATAACATAATCCTCTGGGAGAACTTCAGAAGGATATTTCATTTGATTGTTAAACTATTAGTGAACTAAATTTGAAACTGTCCTCAATATAACAATCAAATGTTTGTTTGAAAAATTCAAAAGTTCACTTTCAACATTCATTTCAATCAGCAATTATTCTCGATCGGATCTAAGAATAGAGAAGAAGGAAAGAAAGAAATTTGTAATCATTTTAATAAATGAAATGTTAGATTTTAATAAAATTTTTATTTTTTGTTTTTAATGATATTTTAATGATATTAATGATAAATTTAAATTGTAGAAATGATAATTCCTTTTTTTCTCACAAAAATGTTATAATGAAATTAACTAAATTGATAATATTTGCATGATTTGTGTGATCACAACAATTATCTTTTATTTCTAGCAAACTTAATTGATTAAATTGTTAAAGTGTTAATTTATGATCAGAACAATTATCTTTTATTTACAGCAAATTTAATTGATTAAAATGAAATTGATTAAATTGATAAAGTGTTAATTTATGATCAGAACAATTATCTTTTATTTACAGCAAATTTAAAAAAGACATTTTTTGTTGTAGAAAGAAATAAAACAAATGGAAATGTTCTAAAAGCTATGAGTAGTTGTAACATAAAATAATTCATAAACGTTCGTTAAGTAAAAGTGCTAAACTGGTTCTCTCAATTGATTATCAACATTGTAGCGAACGAATACTTTCAGATATTTTGATGAAGGTGGAAATAATATAAACTATCTATTCCTAATTGTAATGCAACAGAGTTACTTCTGTTATTTCTATCATTGTAACATTGTAATATTTGTCCTTGTAATGATGAATGATTTCTGCGAAACAATTTCTTTAGATAGTTTTGATTAAAGTTCAATTTAATTCACTCAGAAGTTTTTAATTCATCCCATATTTGTCTTCCAAAAAAATTTATTAATCAGTTATAATTTAATTTATTGATTATTTTCATGAAAATTTTTTACCATTCACCTTTTTCAGATAATCATAATATTCATAATTTATTCTTAATAAAGGTCGAGGTCATCTTTCATATATTTATCTCTCATTTTTTCTTCATCTTCTTTTCTTATCTATTCAATGTAGTTGACAGATGCATCATTTGATAGCAAAAGAGAGGAGGAGGAAGATTTCGACAAAATGAATTTAGACAAAATGAAATTATTTACAGAGTGTTGAAGAGAAAAATGTGCAAGTAAATTAATGATGCCTTATCGTATTATTTTAATGTTTTTTTTTTCAAAGCAAAAATGAACTGTCAACAATTAAATTCATCAAAAGAAAAATTAAAATAAAATTTTTAAATTTAAGATTTAAACGAAAAATTTGTGCAAATATTTTGGAGAGAAAAAATTAACGAAAGAAGAGAAAAATGATAAAATGATACGATACGAGTGAATTTCATAAAAATTTAGGCCATTAACCTTTGCTAAATTCGTTGCAAAAAATTTTTTTCAAATTTTATTGTTTTTAAATTTTCATTAATATTTTCCTCTTAATTAAATTAATTTGATTTTTTAATTAGAAAAAAGAAAATGATAAGTGAACAATCTTTTCTGTATAACTAAAATACTATTGGCCATCGATGGCCTTAATTGTTGTAATATTTTGTTGCGAATAATATTTCATCAATTTTTGATTCATGCTTTAGCCCCCTTCCCTTTCCTATCTTGCTCTCCCGTTCCACCCGCTCCAACTCGCCTCCCGCTTTATCCTTCCTCTTTTGTAAACTATTTATGTTCCATTATTGTTGTGGTTACAAAACTGCTTCTTCTATTTTCTCACTGTCGCCTATTTCTAATATTCTTTAATGGATGAGCGTCGTCGTTTTCTTCTTCGCCTTCCTCGTCGGAATAACGAAAGAAATAATTGCTAAGTATATCTTCTCTCTCTCTTCCCTCTTTCTCTTCCTCTCCTTCTGAGAGAAATGGTCATTAAGAACATCTGTCTTTTTCCATCACATACAGATAGATATATTTTAATTCGTTTTTGCCATTAAGAATGACCGCTTTTAGCTTTGAATGAATGATTTCGTTATTCTCAAAAAGAGAGAACTAAAAGCTTTGATATTAATAACGTATGATTTTTAATGATTTTGCTTACTCTTTTTATTATATGTCCCAGCGCTCTTGTCCAATGACCAATGACCAATGACGAATGACTAGTGACTAATGGATGATAATTGATACTTTTATGATAATAATATAAATTGGAAGATAATTAGAGTTTAGAACAAATTTCAGGTGTAATTTATTGCTGTTTGACTAAAGTTTTTTTTTAGAAAAATATGAATATATAACTTATCGGTTTAATATCGCTCGATTATTTAAAGTTAAAAGAGCGATATTAAACCTATCATTTAAAGGTAAAAGAGCGATAATAATTTAAAATTTCATGAATAGAAAAGATACAAGAAATATGCTAAGATAGAGAGATTTCTTTTCGAGGAAATTTTAAATTCAATCAGGAAAAGTGGAAGTTAAGGAAAAATTTAGAAGAAGAGAAAGACAGAAATGTTTCCGGAACAAAATTCAATATAATCCAAGAAAGCCAATCTTTCTTTCTTCATTTCATCTGATATTATTTATCGAATTAATTTCAAGCTGTTCGTTTCATTCTCGCCAATACCTATGATAATACCTATGATTAAGTTTCATGCAGTTTTATGCTTAAGCTTGTAGCTATCGATTTTTAATATGTCCTATTTTTGTTTCTTATCAAATTTTCAATCTCTTCGAAATTTTGAATTTAAAAATTTTAAATTTTCTGAATAGAATTTTCGTGAAATAATTGCATTTATTATTTTACAAAAATTCCAAAAAATTTTTGATGAAATCATTTATCAGTTATCTTAAGAATTTTTTTTTTAAAGGAAATATTTTTTTCCGAATTTTTATCATAAAATTTGATAAGATTTTATTGTTATCACTAAAAATGAATGATATAACAATTACTTTAATGAATTATTTTATTTATCATATCAAGCAATCACAACTCTACTACTCCTACTCTCTTGATCGATTTTTCAATATATGCAAATTTTCATTTTGCTGTAATTTGAAAATTCTGTCACTTTTTTTTCCCGCAATTTCGAAATATTACTATTTCATAAAGTGATAACTGTATGACCTTTGAACCTAATATTCAATGAAAATTTAGAATACGATCGATATTATGCTATTTTCGTTGTTCTTTTTTTCATTAAAAAATTAAATTTCTCGTCGGAAAGCAATTCTGCATGATAGGCTATTTTTATCAATGCAATAAATTGTTCTTTTTATTAAATTAATTTTAATTAATCGTTTCGTAATGTGACCAAATGGATTGACAGATAATTACTTTCGGTAATTTTTCATCCCTCCCTCTCTCTCTCTCTCTNCTCTCTCTCTCTCTCTACTGCCAATAAATCATTCCGTGGATATGCGACGATATCATTTCGTTATAATTTTATATTTCTCTTTATTAAGAGTGCTGTTAAAATATTGCTTTCCTATTTTACTGACACATTATTTTTTAACATTTCCACATTACTTTTTGTATTATCTATTAATATCGTGCTGTCTCTCCTTATATTATCTAATTTGAATTACTTTCGAATTGTATTTTAAAATTTTAATTTAATTATGAAAAACTATTAATAAATATATAATCACTGTGTAAGTCTAAGAAATTGGTTGTAATTACCTGTGGTTCAACTTTTCAATTCATATTTTTTGAATATATAATATTGAGCTGAAAATTCAAAGTACTTAAAGGAACGATAATGAATGGTTTACTGAAATTAATTTTAATTATTTTTTTTCTTTGACCACTGCTACGTTTATATCCAGCAATTAATTATTTGTTCGATGGGGTGCCGAAATTTAATAAACCGGTATTATCAAAATAACTAACAATCATGACTACTCCAATAGTCATGATTGTTGTTTACGATCAACGTTAAATTTTAATCATTATTTGTTCGGTACCGGTTAATATTGATTTTGGTGCATTCAAATGCAAAAGGCTGTTTTGCGACACATTTTTATCATTTAAATTGAACTATTAAAATTTAAATAAACTATTCATGTTTTGTTTTTATGTAATTAAAAATTTTTGTCAGTCCAATTGTTTAGTTTTTTCTTTTTTAAATGAATAACTATTATTTTTTTGATTTTACACCGTTCAAAATTTTACATCTTAATAATTCTAAATGGTGTAAAATCAAAGTAGCAGAAGTTTGTTTCGGTGTATCACAGTAATAAATTAAATTTTTAGGATTACTTGATGATGATTTGTTGTAGTACAACCATCATCATTTTTATCTCTACAAACTGGACACAGCTGTTTTGTTTAGCATACCTAAACAATTTTCGTTTCTTTAATATATATATACATATATATATATATATATAATAGATAGGAGGGATAAGCTTTTTAGAGTTTACTGTTTATTAATTTCTTCATTTTAACAATTTTAAATTAATTTCATGCAAAAAAGTTTTTGTAGGAAAGATTTGAAGGTCAAAACTGTCTATTTTACCCCTAAAATTTGACCTTCTTTCCTTACTCTTTTAAGATAAATTGTGTATTTTGAATTCACTTTAGCAGTTTACCATTTAACATAACTAATTATGGATTATTTATGAGATCCCATTTGAAAATGACCACTTCCTAGTCCATCCAACTTATTTACTATATCACCTGCTTGTTCATCTCTCTCTCTCTCCCTCTCTCTGTATCTTTGTCATCTGTAAGTTTGCAAGTTTGTCGCTTGTCTGTTTGTCTATTTTATGGTAGAGATTTCTCGTCTGTCCTTCAAATATATAATTGTCACCATGTGTACATTGTCCATCATACATACCTGTCTCATAGTTCAAAATGATTTATATGGATCCTTTCAACATTACTGCATTCATTTAAAAATTTCCAATTTTTCTTCTCTTTCTCTCTCTCTGTCCTTCTTCCATCCTTTCTAACAATTTCATTTATTTCGAAATTTAAGTAAAGGAGGAAATTGTTGCGAAAAAATTATTCCTTACTTGACGAACAAAAGTTCTATGATAAACTAGAATTTGTGTAAGTAAGGATTGGAGAAGACGGAAATTTTTGTTTGCACTAAGGTGTGTGATTCCATGGTAACCATTAATGCAAAAATTACAGGTAATGATATTGGCAAAGCTTTTTTAGACTATGATGAGACATTGATGCAACTCAAAGAAAATTTTTCAATTTTTTACTTGTTAACTGAAATTTAACTTCGTGTAACTGTCACTAATTAATTAGTTAATTATTGTCGTGTGGCGAAAACTTTACTTCACTTATTTATTGTTTGCTTTTCCGGATTATTTTTTGCATTATCACTTCTTAATTTCCGTAATTAGTATTGCTATTTTTCGATCTATATAAGAAGAGTGATATTTAAGGTAGTAAATTCGGAATTTTGATAGTCAAAGTTAGAAGATAGTTTGTAGTTGTAATTAAGTTGAGTTGAACGATTATTGCATTTACGTTTACATTTGTTTGTTAACTACTAATGCAAAATTTTCTCCTTTTTTTTCCACCAAAATTCAAGTTTAGTCCTTTAAAAAAATAGTCGGCGATTTTCAGATATGTTTACTTTCGTTCTAACATAAATTTTCATTCATTTTATATTGAAATTAAATTCCGATCATTCTGATTTTGGCAACCAATTAAATCGTGCATATATTCTCCGGTTGATATCTTTTCTTTTCCGGATGATATCTTTTCTTACAGAAAACTAACCGTAAACTAAAACTTCTTTCATAATATATAAACCGAAAAAGCACAAATAGTGATATTCCGTACTTGAAATATTAGATTTATTTCAAATTTGTTATCGATAAAATAATATTTGAAATGAAATACTAATTGAAAATGCGGAATTTATAAATGATTGATTTTATAATTAAAATTTTTTAAATTATAAAATTAATCACTTATAAATTGATTAATATAAGAACATACAAATTTCAATTTCATTTTTACAATTACGAATTAAAACGAAAATCCCTTCAAAATTTTCCTCAGATTAGATTATTCAAATTTCATAGTTAAATTTCAAAATATAAATAATTCATTCTATTGAATAAAAATCTTATATATTTTAATATATATATTTGATATAGCGAAGGCAAAAGAATTTCACTTTTTCATTGATATAAAACCAAAACGTTCGAAGAAACTTTGTAAGCTAAAGTTTACGACAACAAATGGATTGCTTTTTGTTTCGTAGCATATGTTTCGTAGATTTTTTATTTTAATCGTATCGGGCACTTTTTCAAAATTACTTTTTTTATTTCTTCCTTTTTTATCAAAAGTTTAGCTTTTACTTAATGGTCACTTAAAGTCCATCAAATGATGAAAATCAAAAATTGTTTATAGGCCTAATAAGTTTTAAACAATATTTAATTATTTGTTTATTTGTTTCTTTTGATTTTTGATTTTTTGGCTTAAATACAGCGATCAAATTTAGTGAGTAAAATAATTTTATAGCAATTTAATATATTATATATTAATTTAAAAAAGAATATAAAAAGTAGTTTTTTTGCTGTAGAAAAATCATAAATATAATTTTTGCATATTACAAAACTGATTTTATTGATTTGATGCTAAGAGTAAATAATAATATTATATGAGATCAATGAAATCAATAAAATTAAGCCTTCAAGTTCAGATGATTGATAAAGAAATACTGTTAAGATTAGGAATGCAATCGTTTCCAATCATCTTTTTTTCACTTTTATTGTGATTCTAAAGAAATGAGGTTATCAAAGCGATAGACAAAATTAATCATTCGCGTTTAGTCAGGAGACTATTTATTATCATATGCGCAAAATGTTTCAATGACTTCGTCCTTGTAGGCTATTCAGATCAGGCAAGAAGAATCGAATCGCTCATCTTCCAGATCGCTCTTACCATTTATTTATCTATTCGACATTGTCGATATTTCCGAAAATTAGTAATTCTGCGCATATGATCTAATTCTGCCTAAACGCCAATGATTAATTTTGTGTATCGCTCTTTTAACTTCATTTTTTTTACGGATCACAGTAAAAGTGTGAAAAAAAAATGATTGGAAAAGATTGCATTTCTAACCTTATCCGTATTTTCTTATCAATTATATCTAAACAATATCGTGGTTTGATTTTATTGATTTCATTGATCTCATGCAATATTATCATAGTCTTATCATCAAATTAACAAAATCAGCTTTATAATACGCAAACATTATATGTGTGTTTTTTTACAGATTAAAAAATTGCTTTTCAGGTTTTTTTAAAGTAATATATAATATATTAAATTAGCATAAACTATTTTGCTCATTAAATTTGATCGCCGTATTTGAGCCAAGAAATCAAAAATCAAAATAAACAAATAAATAAATAATTAAATATTATTTGAGGTTTATTAGGCTTATAAGCGTTAAATCATTATAGAATGAACTTTGACATCTTATAAAGCAATTTATTTTTTAAAAAAAGCGAAAAGTATATTTTTGATTAGAATGTAGAAAAATGATAAAAATTCATATTAAAAAAATAAAAGAAACATATTTTTTTGGTTTTATTTTTATTAATTGATAAGAATTTAGGCGCTATTGTCTTATTATTATCATATATATATATATATACACAGACATACATTTTCATCGTTTTATATTGTAACGATCGATGTAAAGTTTATATTTGCTCCTTTTTTTTGCTTGCTTGTTGATTTCTCAAATATTCGCTTTACTTTATAAAATTTTCTCTTTTATTTGAGCTGAAAAATGAAATGCTTTCCGCCGATATGCTTCAATTTTCCACTATTTCATTGGAATGCATTCCTTCTGCTTAACGTTTTTTATCAGATGAAGTTGGCTTTCTTTAGATCTTTATGATTGATAATAAATGATAACACAGATGTTAGTGATTAGTACAATGATTGTAAACAATTGTCATATAATTCTAAATGAATTACCGTTCTAACAGTTAATGAGCATAATTTTTATTAGTAATTTGGTAATGTTTTGTTAAATCGAATGTTATTAGTAAGTTAACAATAATAAATAAAAATTTCGCTGATAACAAGCGATTCATTGATAGCAATTTTTTTGATACTGTTATGAATAATGCGATAGCAAGAAGTATGTAATATTAGCAATTTTATTTCTTAACAAAATGATTATCAGTGGTGTTATTATCATTTACTTAGTATACATTTAAGCATCGATCTATCACTTGAAACATTAATTTTCTATTCTCTCTTTTAATTTTAATTTCTTTTTCTGTCGATTAAATGAATTCCAAAGGTTTAAATAATTATTATAATGTGATTTAGCTTCACTTTGATACAGGTATAGACGGGGGAAAGAGGTTCAATACCGCCTTGCTTATAGTTTCCCGCAAATTTTTATCATCATTTCCATATAGAGATATTTGTCTGGTAATCTTATTGTCACAATATTTCTTTCCATCTTTTTCCATCTTGATAACCATCTACGACATTTAGTAGTTAATGCATCATCATACCATATCATTTCTTGTACTCTTTAATTAAAGCCTGTTAACGTTGAGAAGAGGTAAGAAGCAAGAGTTTGATTAAAGTTTATCAAATCATCATTATCACTTCTTCAAGCTTTTATTTTTATTGAATATATGAAGTGTAATTAATTCCAATTTGCTGTCTAAATTTCATAAATTTCAATTTTTCCAAAAATAAACTTTTATTTCTGAAAATTTATTTTCAATTAAAATTAATTAATTTTAGATTTAATTAGTTTAATTCGAATACTTTATATGATAGTAATATATTGCAAATTTTTTATTGAAATGAATCGTACAAACATCTGGCTTTAAGATCATAGAAACTAATATAAATCTTCGGATGAAAATCTCAATGTCCTATAATTTTTCTTTCCTTTCAATTTCTTATACCGCACTTAGCAATTAAAGATTATAAATTTTAAGTTTAAATTTCTACTCCAACAATTTATTAAATGAGTACCACTCATAGTTATTGCAGCAGTCATTTTTCTTTTTTAACTCTTCCCATTGGTTTCTTCATCAAAGTAATCGAAAAACGATTTAAATGGATCATTAAATTGACGATTGAAAATTGCATATTTCCTGCAATATCACAATACATTGGTCCATCTTCCATTTTCGTACCAAAAATAATTTCTTTCAAGTTAAACATCATCCCCTAAGAAAATATCATTCAAAAATTCAAGATTAAATTTTAACTTTACTCAAAATTCAATTCCATCACTTCACTTTAAATTTCTTACCTTTGTTAAAGCGTTATAATGCACTTCCGATGATCTCCAAATTGGTCGTAATTGCTTAGGAGTAGATCGATTTGATCTTTTCTGTCTTTCAGCTGCTGTCCCGAATTATGTGCGCAATTGTCGTGATATAATAGGTAGCATTGATTAATTTGGTTTTGTTTTTGTTTTTATATAATTCCTTCCAGTCTAATTGTATTTCCCCAACAAAAACTTCTGTTGCATAACGATTCAGGTATTTTTCGTGAAAATCTTGGAGTGAAATTAAAATTGGAGTTTTTGAAATTTCAAAAATAAATATTCATTTCATTAAGTTGCATTCATCGATTATGCTACTTATTTCTTCCGCTTTTTTTTTCGAATTTATAACTTAATGAATTTACCTTAAATTAATTCATTACATAAACAAAAGTGTGAACGGAAAAATTCGAAAGTGCGCAATTTTTATTCTCTCAAATTTTCATCCGACATTTTTAAATATCAAACCATACAATTGCTTTTATTCTTCACAGTACAGAGAAAAGTGTGCTGTAATAGGTGAAAATAACTGGTTTAGTCGAAATTATTCGAAAGTAGTAATAGGTAAGTTATATTTAAACTTTAAAATTTCTTGTTAAAATGAATATCATTAATGATAATTGCAATAATTCATATCATTTCAGTACAATTTTATTGTACAATTTCTTTTTTCTATAATTTCAAATTATTTTCAAATTTATTTTTAAATTACGATATTATTAAATTCATTATTTGCAAACGAAATTCATGCTTAATTCTCGTTTTAGTTAATGACAACTTTTTATGATTGTGCGTGTTTATGTGTGTAAGGGAGAGAGAGAGAGAGAGAGAGAAATAGGCAGAGAGGAAGATAGAGTAAGATTGAGAGTGAGGATAATTTAAATGAAAAGACAGAGAGATTAAAGAAGAGTGATTTTTAGTGAAAAATGAATTGAGGGTGGTACTTCAAACAATTGAAATATCTTTGTGATTTACTGACAGTACGTACCACCTCACCTCACCTCACCTCACCTCACTTCACTTCACTCATTCACTCACTCACTCACTCACTCATTCATTCATTCGATCTGTACTGTTTACGTGATGAATTTAAGAGAGTTTTAAAAATCATCTATTTTAATACTTTTATGAATTTAAAATGATTCAACTTTCATATGCCATACAATAATTTTGAATTTCATTCTTTTCCGCCTCATTATTTTTGTGGCACATTTAAATTTCGAACATTTGATTTGTATTTTTATTTACAATTATTATGAATGCTGTTTATTTATTCGGTCATTTAAAAGTCATAGGTTATGCTTTTCCAACATTTATATATATTATATTTCTTGTCTTCTTGGCTATGATCTTTAAGTAAAAGTTATGTTGTTAGTAATTGATATCCTCTTGGCCATGACTTTCAAGTAAAGGTTGTACTGTTGCTGTATGTTTATTCGGTCATTTAAAAGTTATAGGTTGTGCTTCTCTAGCATTTGTATATATTATTTTCTTGTCTTCTTGGCTGTAATCTTTAAATAAAAGTTATGTTGTTAGTAATTAATATCCTCTTGGCCATGACCTTGTACTGTTAATAATTGATATCTTCTTGGTTATGACCTTTAAATAAGGATTATACTGTTAGTAAGTGATAATATTTGGCATGTAGATTAGCGTTAATATTCGTTTCGGTAAATCCATTTTAAAACTTTTTTTGCAGATCATTTACAATTGGCAAAGTATTAGCCAGAATTATTGCTAAATTAAAAGGTGAGTTGGATTTTAATTTAATGAATTCATATTTCATTTAATTTATAATTTTAATTTAATATGTACTATTAGCTTAAGAAAACTGCCGAGCTAATTGCTAGCATTTTAGTTAAATTTTAAATTTTAGAAATTATTTCTAATATTGCTGATTGAATTTTTATAATGTAAAATATTGAGAAAAGTTACTTCAAAAATTTTTAATTCACTTTTATTTTGACGGATTATTTTAACATCAAAATGAAATGTTAAATTTTAGGATTGAATTTTAAATTAGAATAAAGCAAATTTAGGTATTCAAGAATTAAATTTCCAATAAAAATTATGAACTTTTCTTAACAAAAAAAAAAGAACAAATAGTTTCAAAGTATTCTTATTTGGGTGATGTCAAGTAACCTGTTTTCTTTATATCATTACTTTTCGTATATTTTGCAGGATACGACTTGCAATAGATTTGCCTCAGTTTTTGACCTCCTCTTACGTTCGATAATGGCAAGCCTATTCCGATCGTTAAGCCAGCGTTTTCGACGTTCAAAAAGACATTATCATCCAGATGGCGATACTGCTGGAACTAGCGAATATCAGCAGGTTTTTATTATTTATTATAAAAATTTTGCAACAATCATCTCATTTCTTGTTAAATTCACAGAGTGTAATGTTTAATGAATCAAAACTGCAACTTTTATAAGTTAGAAATTATGAATGATGTGTTGATTTTCATTGCTATCAATTGAATATTATCAGTAACGCGTACTTCCTTTTTCAAGTTTCATTATGAGAGAGAGAGAGAGAGAGAGAGAGAGAGATAAGTTAGAAGTTATAAGTGGTAGGTTGATTTTCATTGCCATCAATTGAATATTAACAATAACGCGTACTTCCTTTTTCAACTTTCATTATGAGAGAGAGAGAGAGATTTTTTTAAATGCTTATAATGGTGAACAGTCGTTTCTAAAAATGTAATTCTCAAAAAAGGAAAAAAAATTGTCTAAGAAATAAAAAAATGGAAATGATGAAAATTTTCTAACTGCTAAAAATCGGCTGTAAAAAAAAGTTTTACCGATTAAGGATCGAATGAGAAATTATTTCATTGAGCTCTTTTCACCGATACATTAACATCGATACATGCCATGGTTAACTTCCATTAAATTTCAAAAAAAGTTACATTATATGATTTAAAGGAAAAAGTTTTTAATAGATATCTTCTATTAATCCATTACAATATCATTCTGAAATTTGTGAATATCAATTTTTCCTTTTTCTTTTTCTTTTTCATCTCTGATATCTGTTGTATGTAATTTTTCAATATTTCAAATTTCATCAAATTTACACATTCAGCATTGCCATCAGAAAAACAAAGAATGAATTTGATAAGATGTAAACATGTCTTTTTTCGAAAATCATTTTAAACCATAATTATATGATTTAAAGGAAAAAGTTTTTAGTAGATATCTTCCTTTAATCCATTACAATATCATTCTGAAATTTGTGAACATTAATTTTTCCTTTTTCTTTCATCTTTGATATCCATTTTCTGCAATTTTTTAACATTTCAAATTTCATCAAATTTACACTTTCAGCATTGCCATCAGAAAAACATTGAATTTGATAGGATGCAAACATTTTCTTGCAAACATATCTTTTCAAAAATCATTTTTAAACCATCCTAATCTTTTCTTTTTCTCTCTTTCTCAAAAATTAAAATTATATGAATAATATACTGTTATTGGGTAAGTGAAAGAATGATTATAAATTAATTGAATGTTTTAAATTCTTTAAACTATTTTGGATGATTTTTTTATATTCCAAAAAAAATCAATGGTATAATTTGATAAGAATTGATATGGATTATAAAATCCATATCAATTCTTATCAAATTCCTCTTTACTCTGTTTAACTTATCAAATTCTTGCACATCTGTTTCTTCAATATGAAATGAAATGAGAATAGACTGTCATTTTTGGTTTGATCAATAAGTCAAAGTTTTTTACACTTCATCAAATAATATACTGGAATGTATCATGAACGATATATTTTAAGCATTGCAATCATAACAGAGTGTTGAAAAAAAAAAAGTCAACAAAACATTATGTCATAGGGAGAATGTCGCCGGGTGATCGATATTGATAATGTCATTTCGATTTCATTGAATTTCGGCTTTCTTTTTCTTTACTATTACTACTCACTAAATTTTTCAAATTTGGATTTGTGGGACAAGCATATTTAATGAGGCTGTCAAAATTAAAAGCCATCTTGTCAGTTAAATTTACGCCGTTATTTCTTTCGTTTTTTATTTTTATTTTAAAGATGAAAGAAGAGAACGAAAGGGAAATTCATAGCTTTTCTTTTCTTCTCTTTCTATTTTTACAGATTTTCCTTCTGCTTTAAAAAGTGATAATGTAGCATTGATAAGATGATTAAATAATGGCAATATAAACTAAGATAAGCATTTTGCGCCAATGCTATTATCATCTGATTTCTTTTTTTTTTCTTTCGCTATATATTCAAAATTCCGGTCCAGAAATTTTATCATTTTTAAATTGCTATCTTTAATTGAGCTCAAATATAAGTTTTAACAAAACCGGAAATATGAACCGATAAAAGTTTCCATTTCGGATATAGAAATAGAAGAAATTTAAATCTGTTATATTTGGTATAAAAAAAATATAGCATTTATATCTTAGAGAATATTATTTTCGGAATAGAATACGATGATCATCTCTTAAAGTATAGCAAATAATGTTATGAAAAACGTGATTCCCTTAAATGGAGAAAAATATTTTGATCGACTATTTACATCATATAACATACTTCTATTGTACAATATGTATTTTATGAGCGTTATTTGGCTGTTGTATTATTATTGTTCCATTGAGCGTTAATCACAGCCTATCCCAAAACAAATTATTATTGTAATACGAAAATGTATAATTCCTTTCATCACTTTTTTTCATATCATCGATATCAGTTTTGCAAATGATACTAATAATTTATCTTAGATTATTTGATTAGTTACAAACTGCGCTCCTTATCCATATGCCAATTATGTCATTTGTTGTAATTGTTTAGTCGTCGCAGTTTTATCATCACTTACTTTTTATGCTGTTTCTTTATCAAATAGATTAATTAAATTTATCAATCTAGTTGATGCATTAATCAATTTCACTTCTCCATTTAATTAGCGCTTGAATTACAATTAATACTCAACGGCTGAAACCTGAAAGCAGAATCTCTTTCAGAATAAGTAATACATAATTGAACTCGGTAATCATTTAATTAGCACTTGAATTACAATTAGTATTCGACAGCTAAAATCCGAAAATGGAATATCTTTCGGGATAAGCAATGCAAAAATTGAATCCGGCATATGCAACATATCAAGTAATCCTGAAATTGATTGTTCTAAGCATCAATTTTCATGTTAAAATTTTTGGTGAAGAGATTATAAAACAGATTTCAACGGTTTAATTAATGGAAATTTTGGTTTTTAATTAGCTCATTTTGCTATTTTATTGATTGTAAGCACGCTAGCTTTCAGGATTTAAAAATAAATTACAATTTTCATCTTATAGCATATCCTTTTTCATGCTTCAAACAAACAATTAATTAATTGATAATTGGATTGGATCATTTTTAAAATGATATTTTTCCCTTATTTTTTTTTATTCCTTTAATATTAAAAATTATAAAAATACTTCGAACAGTTTTGGTTCATTAGAATGCAATTTTTGTTGGAGAAATTAATTTAAGCAATAATTTCTATATTTTTGATTTCATTATTTCGAATTCTTTTACACATTCATAGATGATTGTAACGAAGATTATAGGGATTTGATCAACCAGAAATGGATTCTCGAAAGCAATGTCAGTGTAAAGTGTTGTTGTTGGATGGTACGGATATGAATGTCATAATTTCGGTACATTTTTTTGTTTGTTTAAAATGTGATCAAAATGACTTGTTTATCATTTGATATTTGTGTTTATAAATTTAGAAAGAAAAATATCCATACAGAATTTTTCCTTACTGATTTCTCCGAAAGCTTGTTTGTTCTCTTGGCCAAAAAATTGAATAAGAAAATTGATTCCATAGTCTGTTTATCTTGAAGTTAATCGCATCTCTCATTTGGCTCTTATTTTGATCATATTGTTAAAATGTTTTTATAAATTTCAACTTCAAACTATTCAATAATAAATTTTCCATTTTGTAGAAAAATGCTGCTGGTCGAGAGTTATATGATCAAGTATTTTATGCATTGGATTTAGAAGAACGAGATTATTTTGGTTTGCAATTTATGGATCATTATCATGTGCAGGTATTTGTAATTTTTCAACTCTTTCAATTTGATTCAATTAAGTCTTTTGAAATTTCAATTTATTTTAGTTCAAGTTGATTTAATTATTCGTAAAAGTATTTTTAGTATAGTTAGAATTTTCTCTCGTTTTTATAGCGATCACTTTAAATTTCGGCTTACATGCTGAATTTTGCATACGGTCTTCTATCAAAGAAATCTGAAAACCGGATTTGGTGATAAGATTAGTAAATGTGAATCCTTGAAAGTTGGATATGGTGAAAAGAAATAAAGTTATCAGTAAGGAATGCCTTCGGTTAGCTTATTAGCGCCTAGTTATCTATTTTTGGACAACTAATTAGTGCCCAGTTATCTATTTCTGGATATGTTTATATTTTACAAAAAAAATATTAATTTCAGCATTGGTTAGATCCGATAAAGCGAATTAATAAGCAAGTGCCAATAGGCCCACCGTATACATTTCGATTTCGAGTAAAATTCTATTCTTCAGAACCAAATAACTTACGCGAGGAATTAACAAGGTAAATTTTCCCAAGTTTTCAAGTTTAAATCAAATTTGTCAGATTAAGAAATTAAAAATTTGATAATATTTAGAAAATTGCAGATGAAAAAGTTAGAGTGATAACAGTAGCCAGATAAATTATCAGATCCAGAATAAATTTGATAATTTATCAATTGATTCTCTTACTGATGATACCCATTAATCAGATCACTTATTGATCTTCTAATATTTCTGTTTTTAAAGATATCAGTTCTTCCTACAACTGAAACAAGATATTCAGACGGGAAGATTGGAATGCCCCAAAGATACAGCTATTGAACTTGCTGCTCTCGCTCTACAATGTCTGTATTTCATTCATTTATAATTAATCCGTTAAAATTTTATTTCAAAATTATCTTTGATTAGAATTATCAAAAAATTACTCCAATCTTTGAAAAATGTAAGAAAGGCATGTTTTTCTTCAATTTCCCTTTTCGGTGCTAACAATATCTTTAGTTAATATAAATTAAGTATGTTAAAAAGGTCCTTAATTTATTTAAATAGTTTTTAAATAATGAAGCATTAAAGAATACTGAGGAATTTATCAATCACAAATTTTGCAATTGAAATAATATAAGATATAAAATATTTTAGACTTTAATTTAAAGCAAACAAATCTTCTCAAATTTACATAGTTTGATTTTACAGCGGAACTTGGTGATTACAATTTAACGGAACACACACCTGCCCTAATTTCGGAATTCCGATTTCATCCTGAACAAGATGAAGAAATGGAAATTGCTATTTTGGAAAAATTCATCACTTGCCGGTATTATTCTTTAAACATTCAAATGCATAAAATGATAAATTACAAAGGTAAAATTATTTATTTTTGATAAAAATAATGGAAAAAAAATAGAACGAATGTATTTTAGAGGACAATCACCAGCCACAGCTGAAATAAATTATTTGAATAAAGCAAAATGGATCGAGTTGTATGGTGTTGATATGCATACTGTTGAAGGAAAAGATGGCAACTTATATAGGTTTACTTATTTCTTCACTTTTCATACTTCCTTGATCAAACGTGATTAGGTAAATCTATTTATCATAGATTCACATATTCACAGTCTATGTGAAAATTTTAAAATGAGTAAGAAGATCGAGTAAATTAGTGTAAATTAGGATGAAAAAGAAAAAAACAGATAGATATTACAGTTTGGGTTTAACACCAACCGGTATGGTGGTATTTGATGGTGCTCAAAAGATTGGTTTATTTTTATGGGAAAAGATTCAGAAACTTGATTTCAAGAATCGAAAAATCACTCTTGTCGTTGAGGAGGATGCTGATCAAACCGTATGCATTTTAATTCTCAAACCTCAATTTCAATTTTTAGCGTAATTTATTTTCTGGTTTCTTTATGTTAGTTAAGAGAAAAATTATTGTATAGAGCAATATGACAGAAAGAGGAAGAAATCATTATTCTAATAATTTTACTAAGCCTAATTCAGGTAAACTACATGCAGGCCTTTGATCTTTATTTAGTTTGATTCTATTCATTTTTCTTTTCCTTAAATTATATTATTTAAAAATGTTTTTAATCATTTATATAAAAGAGTGGACAAGTGCAGCTGCATACATTTGTGTTCAATCTATCGTCTCATAAAGCTTGCAAGCATTTATGGAAATGTGCAATTGAACATCACACATTCTTTCGGCTAAAATATCACAAGCCACGAATTGCTAAAGCATCACAACTATTCCGATTGGGTAGCACATTCCGGTATAGGTAATGCTTTTTTCGTTCCCATTATTTTTTATTAATATTAATTAAATAAGTCAAAACTGAATAATAACCTCCATCTACTTTGTTTTAATTCACAATGCTGCCATTCAATTTTGATAACATTGTGGTAGTTTTCTTCTATCAGAATATTTCATTAGAATTTTCATCAAATGAAATGAGATTTTAAAAAAGAGGTCGAACGGAGTACGAAAATGTACACAAAGATGGTGGACGACTTTCTCGACGACAATCAGCCACGTTTGAGAGACGACCATCGCAACGATACGGTCCAAGGCAGAGCCTGCTGAATAAACGGATACAAATTCGGAATGATTTCAAAAAACAGGTTAGTAGTGATTATAAAGTTGCATATAATTAGTAATCTCTTAAAGAATTTTGACCAAAATCCACTCCCGTAATGTGCCAAAAGATTACTACAACATTTTCCTTGGATGATTCTACAAAATACTAAGATTAAATCTGAATCAACTGATAGATTTCATCTTTGCGTTTTAAAATTTTATTTAGGTTGGTGCTTCAGCAGGACTACCTGTACCTGATCTTATTTTTTCTCCTGAAGGATCTGCTGCAAAGTCAGTTTTTCTCAGGTTCTATAAGAAATTTGATAGCACTCAAAAATCAATTTCATATTTAAATCCATTTGCGTAGCAATTTAATAATTCGTTAAGCTATATCTTTGGATTATATAGATTTGTAATAATTTTATTTTGTAGCAATGATAAGTGCATTTTGAACAGTAATGGTATTGCAAGCAATGATGCTGCAGCCACAATCAAAGGTTATGCAAATTCACCACAAATCGGTACTTTATTCAACAAGGTTTGTCATCAAGAAAATTAACAGTTTGATCAATTTTCGTACAAAAAATTGAACAAATTTGAGTATTTATAAAATTCAGTCTTTTTGGACAGAATTAAGAAATCATTGTGTTTATTTATTAGAAAATTTATCGGTGTATGAAAATCGGTTTTGACAAAATGAAATGACAGTTGATTGTCATTTCATTTTGTCTGATATATCGTATTTTCTGTATTCCTAAGTATTCTTTATGCAGGATACGACATGTTACGAACAAATTAGCAATATCAAAGAGCTTGATAAGTCACCTTCTGCTTCAAGAAAGCAATATACTTCAGCAAAAGGTATAAATTATTTTTAAATAATAGTGAAAGAAACATCTCTCCTGGAACCATATTCCTTTATTATGCAAAAATAGGTCGTTAATTGTAGTAAATGTGATGATTTTTGAAAATATTTTTAAAAAATAAATTTATTTAATTTTAATAACTCCTACATAAATTATGAAAGTCTAATAGGTTACTTACTGTTTGATAAATTTATATTCAAATTTAATTTCATCAGTTTATTCATTCATATTGAAAAGTTTTCCATGTTAGGGAAAAGTTTTTTTCCTTTTTTAATATTCGTATTGGCTTAATAAATAGAAACATTTATATAACTGATAGCACTATTGCAGAAATGCAATAAATTACTTCCTCGATAATTCATGGATAATTTGTTTGCATAGAAAGAAATGATTCATTAGTGATTTCAGAATCTACACCTCGATGTTTGGGATCACCAGCATCAGTAGCATCAGCAACAGCCTCAACCCGATCCGCAACTAATCATGTCACAAGAATTGCTATTAGCAACAATAGCTCTCAAATGGGTTGTGCTTCACCAGCGCGTATTTCATTGCAAGATATGTCAGCCACGCATTGCGTACGTCTTTACTTATAATTTACTTCATATATCATAACAGTTATTATTGATTTTCATTAGAAAAAATAGTTGAAATTCGTTGAATTTTTTTCAACGATTTCACTCTTCTTTATCTACCTGTCAATCTTAATTGCCTTCTTTTTTCTTTTTTTGTGAAACTGTTTTCATAGTTAGAAACTGATTATTTCATAGTTAAAAAGTTTGAAAGTTTAAATTTACATAGCATATTGTTGAAATAATTACAATCATTTAAAATACCGTATGTTTTTATCCGAAGAAGAGGGTAATTGCTTAACTGATAAGGGCACATGTTTTATTGATAACAGCAGAGATATCATGCGCATTTTGTGACATTTAAAATTTGCATGGTTTTTTATTTTAATTTAATTAGAATTTTTTTAGCTCCTTAAAAATTTTTCATGTTTAGGATTTTATTTCTCTAGAAATTCTTTAAATATCTGCATATAAATATTATAGAAACTTATTGTTAAAATTTCTTAGATCTTCAATTTTTTTAAGACTTAAATCTCAATTCTTAAATTTAAAATTTTAAATTACTGTTGCATTTTATTAAAATGAATCGAACATGAACAAATTTAAGGTTTAAAAAGATTCTCTTGCTAGTCATAATTAATTTAAAATAGAATAAAAATTTCAGCCTGTCAACAATAGCACATCACCACTGGGACATGTTCCATCTGTTTCGACTACTTCAAATATTCGACAGTCGCTTATTCCAAGAAATTTCTCGGAAAACAATTCTTCAATGAAATCTTCCGGATTGCCAATCTCCAGTCCAGTTACTCCGGCATCAACATGTAAAATTTCACCCAGCAAAATATATACCGAATCGATGGTTTGTTCACCGATTTCTTCGATCAACAGAAATTTGAACCAAACTTACGTAGTCTTACCGGAAAAAGAAGATTTCCAAAATTCCACTGTAATCAATGGACATGCTCATCCTACTGTAACCAACGATTGTTCTTCAATTCGACATCCATCCATAACAAATAGTCACCACGACAGGCTATCGAATATTCCTGCTACGACCACTCCTGCTATTCCTGCTACCGCGCCTTCATCTTCTCAGATAGTTAGAACTGACACTTTTACGAAAAATGATCGTAAGCTGTTTGAGAAAGCTGAATACGATATCAGATCTGATGAAAGTAATACAGTTTCTGCTAGCCGGTTACCGGAGCTACAATCACGTATACCGCATTTGCGTACAGTAAAGTCTCCTAGCACAACTGCAATGAAAAAATCATGTGTTCCTTCTGCATCAGCAATGCAAACGTCAACAGCGAATTTGGAATCTGTTGGAGCAGCTAGTGATAAGACATATCGGTCTCGATTACCGGTGAGAAGTGGTAACTCAGCAACAGCTTCTGAAATTCATGGGTCTAAAACTTCTACCTACGATGAGGTATACTTGATTTATTTAGGGTTTATATTTCTAGACTTCATGTTGTTGTGCTCTTTCAAGTGCCTAAATTAAATTTCAAGAATTCACGCTGTCAATTTCAATTTCCCAAATCCACATTAGGCTAAATGTCACGTGTGAGTTAGTGAATAGAATTTGGTACAAATTGTACTCCAATACTATTACATTTAAGGCTTGATAGACTGCTTCTTAGAACAACACTTTGGGAGAAATTTCGAGAAGTTACCTTTTGTTCCATTAATCGGTATCAATTTTTCCATACATTTTTATGCATGCAAAGACGTCACCACCATATTTAGTTCAGTCCTTTTTCCGGAGGTACAATTTACCTCTTATATTTTGCTTTCTTCCTTCCTATCTATTTAGTATAGAATACGGTTGTATTGAAAGATAGCATTTTGGTCATTTCCTACTTCACTCTTTCTCGTTCCGTTGTAGACCCATTTAGAAATTAGATAATGATAGATAATGCCATGTAGTACTTAATCCCTGTAACGTAACTTTTCATGTGATTTATTTCGTGTTATATTGATATTTGGGTACTGTAACTTTTTATGGATTACTGTTGTTTCATAATTCGTTACCGTATATCAATAACTGCATCGCATGGGTGTTGGATTTATTAGTGGTGAATTTTTTACTTTCCTAAAAAGAGTCGCATTAGAATCTAATTACACTCTTTTTGAATTGGTTGGTTCATATCGGTTATGCCATTTCTCAATTTGATCTCAAATGATAAGCTTTAGGGAGAAAATAGGTTATAAAGTTAGTTATTTTGAAAAACTTTTGGCCTATATTATAATAGCAGTGTAAAGCATTCATAATAAATCTCGTAATTCGATTTTTTTTGGCGATTAGTGAAAAAATGCCATTTGCGCAGTCTTTCTATTAGCTCCATGTTATATCCCGTTTGCGAAGTCCACTGAGCTTTCATTATTAGAAATTAGGATGATTAGAGATGTTCTCACCTGTAATGTAAATGTTCGAGGATTAAAGGTATGAAAGGATAACTAAAAATGTCTTCCTTCTTAGGTTTACTGTTACTGACCAAATTGCTCTTTCAAGTAAACAACAGTTTTATTAACACTAATTAAACTTTATATTAGCAAACTCTTTTAAGCAAACGATATCTGCTTTATTGTTTATAAAGTCAATTATCGATTCATTTCAAAATCTAACTTTGCTCCTGAGATATTATAAACATTTAGTACCATACTAATTGCAGAAGATATCACAGAGTCGGATACCCATAATGGCTAGTAGTATGCATCGACCACATCCTCATACGCAATTTACTGGCCAAATGTAACGTAATTTTTTTGGCAATAATTCTTCCTCTCATTGTGATTCAATCTAATTTGAGTTTTTGAAATCACAGCTTTATAATTAATTTCCGTCATTTTAACTTATTTGAAAATAATATTTTAATCTCTCGAATTCTTCCCACTGATTTATTCCATACTGCTTTCAGGGTAAAACCTTCTGAAGCATCGGAAACAAGAACTGTCATAACATCAACAAATAGCCGAATGATCACAGATTTATGAACCAGTTTTCTTTTTCCATATAATTTGGAATTCGTAATAGTTCCGATATATCTCCGGATGATCATAGATTTATGAACCAGTTTTTTTCTTCCATATAATTTGCAGTTTATAATAGTTCTGGATATATCTTCCTCATAGAAGTTATTCATAATATTCTTTCATTTTAATCATATCGATGTAAAAGAAAATTATCGATTACTCCACCAATTTAAATTTAAATGCGGAAGATTTTTGATTTACTACAGCGTTAGATTTTAAAGATGTCTATAATTGATCTATAAAGATGAAGAAGGATTCTATTTAAAATTGATGCTAAGTTCTGTTTACTGCCTGGGATGAAGAAAAGCCTTATAAAGTGACATGGAAATAACTGAGTTGTAAAATTTGTAAAGCTATAAATGATGTTGAAGATTTTGGCATTCCGTAACAATTCTATAACTGTTTGAAGAGATGCTAGGAATCAAATGTATATTATTTAATGAAAATATGGTGAAAATTTTTCTGAATTAAACTTGTTACTTTTATTTTTGTTTGTTATATCCATCTGCATCACATCCTCAAGTATATGTTACTTTTTGCTATCAGAAATTTGAAGTATTTTTTTATTGATTCATTCAGATGATACTTCTGAATTAAACAATGGTAATGGAAAGTGTCATTTGGATTCCTTGAAATTTCGAATCGTTGGAAATGATCCAGTTTGTAACAATGTATGTGAAATCTCAAAATAATAACAAGTGAAAGTTAAACGAAACAAAACTTTTACATTACATGAGAATTCGTCACAAAGTTCTTGGCTGCTTCTCGCTGAACTGATGAATAAAATAGCCTGGAGTTGAAATCGAAATCTTTGCGATTTGTAGACATAAGCTAACAGGAGAAACTTAGGTTGCATTAATATTTTAGATGACGTATTTCCTACGGATGAAACTAAATTCATTTGGGATTTCATGCGAAAAGCTACTTCATTTTTGTGAAGTGTACGGAATCAAAATTTTTTTTAAATTGATGAATCGATTGCTTGAAAAGTAAATCTTCTTGTTGAAACCTGTATGATCAGATATATGGCAAAATTCATTCTTGAAACCTGAGACTTAGAATACTTAGAAGCATTACCGTTGCTTGGCAATTTTACAATTTAGAAGTATTACTGTTGCTTAATTATTTTAAAATGATACTGAAAGAATGTTGGCTTAAAAATACCACTGTTCTTATCGTAATTTATCACATCCTTTTACACTTAATCATTTCCAATCAGTTAATTAATAACCAAGTAGCCCATTTGTGCTCTAACAATTACACTTTTCTTCATTACCTCAAAAGCCGTAACACAGGTAAGCTTAGCAATAAACTCATTAGTGTTAAATATTTTAAAATGAAATTTCATCAATGTAGGAATACATTTCTTGATCGTTTTCTTAAAAATAACATGTAGTAACTAACAGTTCATTGAAGCTAAAGTAAGTTTATTGAAATAGCATTAATAAAATTCATTAAAATAAATTTGATAAGCATTACGTAAATGTACAACGATTAATTTTCAAAGATTTGATTATCATATCAGAGCTCCGATACTTTAAGAATTAATCATACATTATTATATTATAAGAAACTATGCATGTATTATATTTACTTAAGTGTAATTTTGATCATAAACTATGAATATAATTACTGATCTGATCCGTCACGGGAAACTATACGAGATTCGTTCAAGAATAACAAAAAAATTTAGAATCTAAATATTTTCTTGGAAAAATACAGAATCTCATGAAAATATGGAATCTAATTTGAAGGTATAAAATCTGAAGCACTCAATCAATAATGTATAGAATCGTCTGCAAGGAGGGAATGATGGCGCAACGAAGAAAGCAAATATTGACAGCATCATTTCATTCGACATTTGTTATCATCTGATAATTTAATTTAATTCTAAATTGATTTGGCTAAATTCGCTATAACTTTTCATATAAATGGATTTCAATTGATGATAACTTTGATAATTTATGAAAATAAAATAAATAACAAATAATAATAATAATTAGGAGATAAGAAAAAGTTCGACTGTTCCGTTTCCCGCACGAAGTATTTCTTCGAAGTTCTCTGCAATATGTTTTTACAGGAATTTAAATTGATAAATATATGGAAATGATAATGAAAATTCAGTGGTGGTATCTTCATCGGTCTCATTTGATCGTTATCCATTGACGTTAATGCTGCATACATGGTCTGATACTATGCCGAATTGTTGACAGTTTAAACGACAGAAATAGTTATTCAAGAAAGCTTATCAATTTATCAAATAATTATCACAAATTCAGTTAAAAACGAGCATTTTCAATGTGAATGGACTTTTTTCTGCATGCCTGTCTCTCCTCTTTCTGCATTATATATCGCAATAGTCGCACAATTTGATGAATAGACTCAAAAACGAGTGAGTATCGCCTGCAACGATGATAAGAGTATGTGGAGGGAAGGGTCCATAAACTTACCTGGCTGGGAGTTCTCCGCGATCAAGAAGGCGGGGGCTTCACAGTGAGGCTTGGCCATTGCACTTTCGGTTCAGGCTGACCTGTGTGGCTATCCCGAGTTGGGGTCAGCCAACAGCATAATTTTTGCGTTTGGGGGAATAGCGTTCGCGCTGACCCCCCACTATATAGCGGTAGACGAGGTGTGGTTGTAGAGAAAGGCTCATAACATTCAGCCTGATAATGCATACCTGTCTTAGTTCTCTGTTTTCTTTTCCTTCCCCGTGTTATGTCTTCATTCCTCTGGTGGTCTTCTCTAGTGGTACATTTTTTAGACTTCTGCTTATGTCTGCTGTTATTTGCATCATTGCAGTACTAGTCTTCACCCAACTTCCTGATTGCATGCTTTCTCCAATCATCTCCACATATATGCTATTATTTACTTTCCAATCTTAGGGGCGGCTTTTCGTTCTCGTTGTCTCGGAAAGTTAAGATAGGTTTGCACTGTTAAATAGTTCTACCTGCTACTGACAGATAGTTCCGGAATTGTTGGATGGGTTTTCTTTTAGGGAGTTAATACATTTCGGTTGCACTGTGCTTAGATCCTTTGCGGAGAATTGTTTTGTTGATAAAAATGTCAACGGAGCAAGCGATTGGAAAAGTTACATTCAAGATAACATTGACAAGCGATCCGAAGCTACCATTTAAGGTGTAAGTTATTCCATTCCTTAACTAAAATGAAGACTGATAGGGATGATAAGTTATACTGCTGTGATGATGATAGGAGTCTTTAATGATAACGCAGAAATGATTCAAAAAAGAGGAATATATTCTGTGACGATTGATTTTGTTAATTACTACTCGTAATAATTTTGTTTTCGTGACTGTCACGCCTTTTATTTTGATTCATTTTACCTTCTGCTATGTTTCACTCACTGTAAAAATTGTAAAAACTTCATTGTAAAAACCATCAATTAGGTCGAACTCATACTCGCTCACTTATGATTATTTGGTAGAAAATATTTTTATTACGATGAACATTGCGTATTTGTTGTTCACCACTTTATTGGGAGTTAGAAACATTAGAACAACTTTACTACTTTACTAGAATTTGGAATTTCTGAGGTATTCGACGAAGATACTTAACTTCATTGTTTCCAGACTTAGCGTGCCAGAATCAACACCTTTCACTGCAGTTTTGAAATTTGCGGCCGAAGAATTCAAAGTACCAGCTGCAACAAGTGCTATCATAACGAATGATGGGGTGGGTATAAATCCAGCACAGTCAGCTGGTAACATATTTTTGAAACATGGAAGTGAACTAAGGTTGATACCAAGGGATCGAGTAGGTTCCATATGAAATTCCGTAATGAATCGCTCATAAGTTCCTTGTTTTTTGTTGCTATATGGTAGATCGGTGAAATGCAGTGCCTCTGATAAAAGTGCTTCCTGAAATTTGACTTCTGAGTTCTTTTGAGAACTTGAGCCATCCATTCATTATAAGTGTGTTTAATATTGAAAATTAAACTACTTGTTTCTGTTGTTCCGTTTATCTTAGCTTAAATAGTTGAGATATGTTTCGTTGATAATTTTATTATTTCCGGTTTCATGGATAATTTTTGTTACTCTAAGGTACATTCTACCAATTTCTAACCCATGCCATTCATATCAGTTTCTTCTGTAGAGGACATAGAGGTGAACATATCGTTTTTTTAATTGATCATTTATAATTATTAAATTGTTGCTTAATTTGAAAGATCGAATAAATTAAGTTCAAAGGGTACTTCGACTTATATTTGTAAAAAATCAAGTGTGTGGTTCAAGCGTGTGAAAATCATGTGTGTGATTAGTGTGTAGTTATTAAGAAATGTGTGATTATCGAATTTTTTTTTCATGCAATGCTTTTTGCTGCATAAAAGCCTGCATAAAAGTCCAGCTTTTCAAAAAGTATTTACAATATCAAGTGTACAATAACTTGCTATTCAGTCTATTCGCTGATGTCGGCGAGTTCAATCGCTTGGTATTAATTCGCTAGTACGTAAGTCATTAATGTCTGCAGCTTTATATTTTAGATGCTAATAATGCTCAATCGTTTTCTTTCTCACATCTGGTTAAAGTGCTGGTCGAATTTTGAGTTAGAAGACTTTGTATAGTGATTTGTTGAGGAATATGACTTCGATTCTATAAATAAGTTTTGCCAAAAAGACGACTGTAGCCGACATTTTCAACAGATTCTTGAAATCATTGCAATGATACTCCAAGCATTACGTGCAAAATGTTTAAGAAAATTTTCAATTACCGGGTATTCCTCAGATTGCATAAAGTAGTATTCTGAAGTCACGTTTCATGCATCGTTATATAAGTTGAAGAAAAATCCAATTTTTCTCAAGTTTCAATTGTCTGACTTTAGCCCATAGGTCTTCTTACATATTCAGTTTCAGGTTAATTCGATCCTAATCTGGTTTAATTTTTTACTCAAAATCAATTACTATTAATGCTTCAGTTTAAACTTGGCCAAATAAAATGCACGTGTTTTTATGTCACAATAGTTTGGAATGATCAAAGGACTGAGTTATGGTTTGCCAGATTGGCGTGATTTCGTATCAAAGACTATTGTTGAATCGAATCTTGACGCTTCACAATATGTGGCATGATATTGAGGAGGACAAGCGTTGAGAATAAAAGGCCTGTTGCCACAAAAGCAATCCACCATATTAAACGTTCCCAATTTTTTTTTCGGAAATTACGCAGAACGATGGTACCCATTAAGACACCAGCTGTGAAGCCAGCAAAATGTGACAGATGAGATACCTGAAGCGGGTAAAATAAATTTTGCTGCAAAATTTACAATTAAAAGATTGCTTAATCTATTAAACAAGGGAAAGAGAACTTTATCTGTAGAGTTATCGTAGTAGCGATGATAGATGACCAAGGATACGTCACTTGAGATCAAGAATGCTAGAGCAATAGCTCGGTAAAATGCGTATTCCATCTCGGTCCAATTAATAAGTAATTCGGCTATATGTGCCGCAAGTAAAGCATACACACCTCCAGAGGCCCCAGCCAAATACGTCCGTGGATCAATGACGTAATTCAGCAAAGAACCTAAAAATTAGTTGTGTTTCGAAAGTGCTTTCTCTATGTTGACAAGAATTAATATTTCACAAGAATTAACATAATATGCTAAGTAGATAGTTCGGAAGTAAATTAAGTATGGTTACCAAACGCTTCAATCTTTGAATTCTCAAAATACAGATAATAAAAGAAAAATGCGACATTTGCAATACTTACCGGCCAGAACACCAGATAGATACACCAAAGCAATTCGCCAAAATTTATGAACCAATTCAAGTGGAATGCCAAGAATGATTTGTGTTAACACGTTGAAAATCAAATGTGCTATCCTGAAATCTGGTGTTATCATATTTTTTAAAATTTTTTTCATAGTTTGCAATTTTAAATCTTTAAACACTGATAAACGTGACAAGCTATAAAGAACAATCTTACCCAATATGAATAAATATATAAGTGAAATATCTCCACACTTCGGTAATTTTATGAGGGTTAAAGATGAAGAGAGATTTTTGCGGCACTGGTCCATATAATTCAATTCCGCTCCTAAATTGCACAACATAGTAGACATATATTGCTACCTGAAATAATCATTTTTTCAACAATGGGGAAAGAAGTCCGTTGCAGATCTGCTTCTGATAATAATATGGTGTTAAAGATTATTAAAGATTTACTTGTGATAAATATGTTTAAAATTATTAATATTAAAGATCCTTTCCTATTTTAATTATAGTTTATCCATACATGATGGATGATACATGGAATAATTTTCGCAACACGGAAAGGACATCTATTGTATTCTTTAGCCTAATAACTTCTAACACTTTCTAGGATTATTAAATATTGAATGCTCAGAAAAATAATAAGCTAACAACAATAGTAGTAATATGAAGTTACCTCTAGGATGGATATGAAAATCATAAAAAATGGTGGAGGAAAGCAGTTGTATTGTTGTAAATAATTGAATGGTACTGTTCGACTGCTTCGTGGTACCACCATTTGCGCTGCCCGAAACAATACATGTCGCATGCGCAATTTCTTAGCCCTACTCATCTGCAATTATTATTATTCATAGAGGGAATATTATAGAAAAGGAACAATAAAATCTTACCTAAAATTAAATTAATATTATTAAACCAAAAAAAAAAGAAACAAATATATATATATATATATATACCAGAGTACAGAATTCAGCAAAATCAAGTAGATGATCATTATTCTCATCAATATTTCTCAATAAAGCATCTGCTTCCTTCTTTGACAATCCAAATGAAACTGCTGAATTACGAACAAATCGTCTCAGATCATGCGTTGCAATATAACCATCATAATTTGTATCGAACTAAAAATTTGATAATAATTATCTAATCAATATTTCACTTAGAAAGTAATCATTTGATAAATTATATGGTATATAAATTAGATAATAGATGTTTACTATTACCTAATTTATATACCAAATAACTATTAAGAGGAATAATGATATAATTCTACTGCAATAAAGGTTATTCATTAAATCTAATTTTAATTATTATGATAACAATTTCGAGATACAACGTATATACTGTAATATTTTGTGAAAAATAAATGAATACATCAAGCAAATAAGCTTATCATTTGTTATTTACCAAATGACTGATAATAAAAGAATTAACAACACCAACCATCTGTATGCTGTTTCATTCTTTAACCTTCTCTTAACACACTCAATAATAACATAAACAAAAAGTTTAGTGGAAAATTTTACCTTAGAAGAAAATTCTGATAATTAGATAGAAAAAAAAAGAATTTCTTTGATAATGATAATACTTACCATTTGAAAGATACTAAGCCATGAATGATAACCGTAATATGCATGCTCTCCGTCAATAACCATTATCATTTATTTCTTTTATATTGTCAGCTTCTTCCTTTAATGATAGCAGCTGTGCTTTTCTTTCTCTTTCTTCTTTCCCTGTAAATGTGATTATTTGATTATGTTAATGAGAATGTGATATATTGGAATGATTTCGTAAAAAAAAAACAACATTGAATAAATAAATAAATAAATGAATGAATGAAATGTATGCGTTTGTAATCAATAATGTCTTATTTACAAATTTCTTCCAGCCATAATATAATATCTTTCTCTCTCTCTCTCTCTTTCTCTCTCTCCCTCTCTCCCTCTCTCTGTAATACTATTTGATGCATAAGGAAATTTTATTTTAAAATCAAAATTAAACTTACAATACAAATTATATACTTACTTTTCATTGTTTTATTTTTTAATTTTCCAATATATTTCTAATCTTCCCTCTTTTTTTATATTTTATATTATATTAGTATTATTATTCATTATATTATAACTAAATTATATATAATTTAAATTATTTATTATATTATTTGAATTTAGACATAATATAATAAACATATAATTTATTATTACGTTGTTAATAAGACAAAAAATTAAGTCATTCCGAGAGAGAGAAAGAGAAAGAGACAGAGAGAGAGAGAGAAAGAGAAAGAGACAGAGAGAGAGAAAGAGAAAGAGACAGAGAGAGAGAGAGAGATCATAGATACATTATTCGAATAATAATTGGAAAAAGGATTAGAATTTAGCTTGGGAATTAAAACAGAATTGGTCCCTTTAATAATTCGAAAGATTTCTGGAAAGCAATTACAACACGATCGATCGATTACGATATTATTATTTCTGCTTTGAATTAATTTTATCAAATGAAATATTTAGGCTTTTTAATCGTATTATTTAAAAAATCATCACAATTCAAGAAATATTATCTGAAACAGAATAAATAAATGTTTACAAATTACAACTCTGATATCATCATCCCAGCAATTCTTTCGTTATCTTAAACAATTCCATCATTACAGAAAGGAATAAACGGAAATTAGAGAAGGAAAGAAATGACAATGTGCGATCTGAAAAAATGAGAGGATACATATGGTACAGAGTGACCGGTATAGAGTGACCGGAGCTTCTCACCTTCTCTTGTCATTATATTTATGTCCTCTATGCTGACTGATTAACAACAATTAAACGAACGTGAACCCATTCCTCTTACCTTTCTTTCTTATCTCTCACATTCCAACCACTACACTATAACCAATCAAACCGGCACAGATTATTAGAAAACAGAAATCGATCATCCCGAATAGCAACAATATGAGCGTTACGAGCGATCAATGAAATTCGTTTTCGTTACAAGAACAAAATTAAAACACATCAGTTGAAATTTAAATTTTACTACCCAAAAATTTATTCACTAATCTAATCTAAAATATATATTCAAGTGAATAGTATCGGTTGTATATAAAAGCAGAAAAATAGCTGATATCGAAAATTTCGTCAATTCAAGGACGGAAAAAAGAGAGTTATCGCATACGAAATCGATGTTTGGTTGGTTCTCTCTACATTTCTACCACTCTGTCAGCACCACCCCATCGTTTGAAAGGTTGACTTGTTTTTCGTGGTGATGAAATGTTTGCAAAATTACAACTAAATTTTCAAATAATTTCTAAAGGACGAAAAGGATAAGATTTGCAAATGATACAGTTGTTTAGTATATAACAATCGGATAAAATAAGAAGCGGAATCAGGTTATATTACGTGATAACTTAATGAGATAACATGCCAATCTGAGATAAACGAATCAACATCTTACGCTGAAAAGCATGAAGAATCAAACGACTGATTTATGTTACATTTCTTAAACCGGAATAATAGAATGCATATTTGAAAATATTCCGGTAACAAATACTGAATGTGTGTACGTATATATACATCATAATAGAATTCCGTTGATTATGTCGACCGGAAGTTTGCATCCTGTAGTCACAAAGATCAATAATATATGCCAGCAAATTCTTCCAATTTCTCTTTACAATAATTTCTTTTGGAATTATACATTAACTCAATCAATTATCTCACAACTCATTTGTCATTTTTATCATTGCGTTATAATTTGGTGGAAATTAGTGATCAAAATCATTTCTTTAACAGTTTCCGGATTTCATTTCTTTCTTGATTTTCGATTCAGTTTTTCAATTGTCACTTTACAAAACTGCATCAATGACGGAATGATTACTTTCTATCCTGATATATTTACTTACCAATAAACCGATATCCATTTATATTTCAGATATCATTTAAGCATTTTACTTTCTCGATCATCCAGTTGTGCCGGTCAAACTCTTATTTCACTAATCAGATGGTCATTTATGTGAGCAATTTTATGGGAACATCTGAGCACATAATTGTCTCTTCTTTTACAAATCGAAATTTAGGAGTGAATGACACGAAATGAAATTATCATCGTGTGACTTTGTTGCAGAGACAATGAATGAAAAAATGAATTTAATAAGCTTGAATCATAAGGGTGGAATGGATCACATGTATACATGCGTTCTTCGCCAATTTCGGCTCATTTGACCTGCTCTTCGAATTCTTACGTCTTGTTCATCAAAAATTTCCCCAACTACCTGTAATACAACTATTATATCCCTACTTTGGTCTAATTAATTATTGGTAAGGAAAAAAAATCATTTTGGGTCAAGCTTTCGGGTTCTGCTTTAAATTTCTCATTTTAAGTTAGATTTCCGATTCCAGGTGAAATTAAGTCGGATAATTTAATTTCAATTTTCAAAGAAAAAAATCCTTTCACTCTAAAGCAAGACTAGTTGACTTTCCTTATATTAACAAGTAGTAGATGTTAGGTGAATGGAACTTGTATATAAGAAAGAAATCGCCTATCCCACAAAATTTGATACAGTATTTTTATCGACCTTTACTCGGCTAATATCTTTATTCATGTCTTCTTGCCTTCTAAAACAATTCATCAGCATCACATCGAATTCACTCTTGCCTTCTTCATCAGCGTTTTTGTCGGCGTCTTTGCTTTTTGGATTAAGGCAGCCACTGAAGGCCTTCTTCTTCTTGACTGCTTGCTTACTTTTGAAATAATCTCCTCTTTGTTACTTACTTGAATTTAATATAACTAGTGAATTTAAGTAAGCCGATAATTTAATTTATTGTTGGCTATCTCCTTGTCTACCTTCAGTTCACAGCTTAATTTTATTTATTAATTATTTTACTGCAACATGAACCATTGTTACAATCCAATTTCACCATATGAATAATATTTCTTTCATCTAATTTCGTTTTCAGTATTTTATAATTCATTTCCGATATTCATTCAGGATAACTTTTTGAATTCCTTCATTTAGTATTCTTTACTATTATTTCCTCATATTTCATATTTCGAATTCTTTTGAGACGTTCTGATATACGCCAAAAATCGCATTTCTTGTCGATCTTCGCATTTATAATTTATGATTCTTTGTATGCAAAGCATGAGTTCGTTCGTCTGCCAGAATCTTATATTTTTTCATCACTAATTCATTTTTCCCCACATTTTTGCTGAGCGGATCACAATAATTACGAGAAGCGATAGCAATTGACAGTTCCCAAATGTATTTCATTCCTGATATTTACTTTCTGAAATGCTGCCATCACGACGAATCGATCGATCACGACGAAATGATATCTTTTTTGTAGACCATCTGCAAGCTTGCATTAGCATTTTGCCAATCAGCTAGCCATTTTTGCTCTACTAAAATATTAGCTGATTCCTTTCCTGTCACCTTACAAAATAATCCCCGGCAATGTTATCCATCAGGCACTTTGAATCCTTTCAATGATCACTTCTAGCATGAGTCTTATGATTGTTGTCATTGTGATTGCTTGTTATTTATCGTTTTCATTAATTTAATAATTGTTAGTAATTCAGTAACAAAGGGAGAAATGATGTTCACGATTTTTGCTTTATTATATGTTGTTGAAATGTTTAGTAAACTAGACTGATTAAGATGGAAAAGAATGAGAACTTCAGAAAGATTAATTATGGAATAGGTAAAACAGAGAACAATTCAAGAAAATTTCAAACCTATGCGTAGAACAATCATAGATGAAGAGCAATTAAGGTTATTCAAATTATAAAGGTCATACAGTTTTTTTGACTATCATTTAGTATTGTCATATTTATTACTAAATGTGATTTTGTCATTTTCATAGGATACAGTAGGATTCATTCATTGGTTAGTAATTTATAATGCTATATAATTAACCACATATTGTTAAATTTATAAATAATAACAACCTCTTCGATGAGATCTTCAAGTGTAACAAGTCCCTGAACGATGTAGTCTCGTTTTTGCTCATCATAAGTGACAACCATAGCGATGTGTATCCCAGCCCTCATTTCGATAAGTAATTGCAAAACTGGCATACTATCAATAATGAAGCGAAATTGACTGCTACGCTTCCACAGTTGCACAACTGTACCAATGTTTAAGAAACTTGTCTTACAAAATGGTAGTAAATCTTTCATATTTAATATCGCCATAATCTAAAGCAGGGGTGATAAAGAACCAGGTAAAAATGCAGGAAGTAGAATAAAGACGCAAATTACAGCAATAACTTTTATTATACTTAAAATTAGTTAGTGCTGATTTGATATAGAAAATGACGTGAAGCAAAAAATTAGCTTGAATTCATCCATTTCAATTTTCAATTTAGAAAAATTATAATGATTGCAATTAACTTTAAAAAGAAAAGCAACTGAAATCATTTTAAATAAATGAACCGTATTGCGATCAGTGCCACTGTAGATTGGAATTCGGGTACGGCCTTTGGCAGCAATAGTCTTTAGAAGTGTTTTATCGATAACACTTTGATCAGATAGCATGAATATCTTATCGATAGGAGTCATTACCGATTTGACTATCTTTTCTGGTAAATCGAAAGCTGCCAGCACCAAATCCGTTGTTTCACCATCCATTTGATTGCTTAATTTTTCTTGAAATAGCAATAAAGAGAGAATGGGAATGATACGATGAATTTTGATGATTTAAGAAGTATTCTATTGCTCATCTCCTGATATTATCGAAAAACAAAAAATTACCTTTGGTTAAATCTCGTTGCATAGTAATCAATGCACGAAGAGTTTTTCGATCATAAACATCTCGACCTTCTTTACCAAGCAAGCAATCGAGAGCAAGCGAAAAGGGATATGAAAGAGGCGCAGAAAGCACCATGAAAAATATTGTCAGATAGCGCGTTCGGCTGCCAATACATAAAGCATGGCTAAGGCAATTGCGCTAATGAATAAACTTTGATAAATTCAAACTTATATACCATATAACTATAATTAATGTAAGAGGACTTTATTAAAAATTGAAATTTAATTCCAAAAAGTTGATAAAAAAAGATTAATGTAAAATTAATAGAAGAATGAGAATACCGTGCGCATATAGCTTGCGGAATAATATCGCCAAGCAAAGTGATTATGGCAGTTGGTATCACTAACGATAATGCAATCTAGAAAGTTTGTTTACTATAAGTCATAAAGTTGACGTGGCTATGTTTGGTAACAAGCAGGAAGGGGTAATTTATGGATATGTATTACATTAAGGAAATATCCATTCACTGATTCGCATAAATCACTGATAAGCAATGTGACCAATGTATTGCAAATAGCATTGCCAAGTACGATTGAACAAAGTAAGAAATTCCCACGAGCACGTAATGGTAAAATATTGGAAGCATATTCACGTTCCTTCTTATCTTCGCTACCTTGCGCTATTAACTGAAATAGAAGCGGAAATTGTAAATGCATGCATTTACGATGTATTATACATATTCAGTATACGAGTAATACATGGAGTATATATCAGAATAAACTTAAATGATGCAACAATACATCTCAGTCATTCAGATCATGTTTTCTGCAACATTGTTACTTTATTTACCTTAAGATCGTCGGTACTTAGTGCCATCAAACCAGTGGTAAGGCCTGAGAATATGGCGCTTAACGTGGCACACATACAAATTATCATTAATTGGATGTAAAGAGGAAATAAATGAGTCACTGTTTCTTCCAAAATAATCTGTGTAAATTCCATATTTTCCATACTAGGCTGCGGCATTAGCTGAGATGGTTCGACACATAATTGCATTGGGCGGGTTATATTTGAACCTAACTGAAAACTTATAAATATTATTAACTAATATGAATTATCGTTACCCATAGATAGTTAGTTACTTAAGTGATATTTATACAATATTCTAAAAGTTTTTCCATTAAAGCAAAAAGTTTTCACTCTTCTACAGCATCCTATATCATCATCATTATTATCATTATCATTATGATATGTAGAAACACGCTTACGGTATTGACAACACACTGTAGCATATGATCATCTATTCGTCGTTCAATTTGTACATTTAAATATGCCGAATGAATGATCTTTTCAGGTGCACACGTGAAATCAACTGAGAACCAAAATCGACTAACATTTGATAAATGTTCACCAAAAACAATCAATTGTTGTTTTTCCTGATTTTTCACCAATCGAGTTACAAAATTGAAATAATCATCATCTCTGTATGGATAATATTTATATTAATCAATAATAAATCAATCGATCATATTATACTTCAGTATCAAATATGGGAGAATTGAAGAGCTATATTTTAGTAAATAAAATTTTAATAAAAACTTACAGTCTTCGTTCGACTCTCATACCATATAGTATAGGATTAGCAGTTCTATTAATCGCATCATTATCATCTACAATTAAATGTTATGTTCAAAGTCTAAAACTAAAGCTTATTTTTGTAAAAGAAGAGGGATAAACATCATAGTCAAAATAGAATGATTCATCGGTTAATTGCTCTCTCATCAAATTTAAGCCCGAAAATCTTGGCTATGCTTTTATAAAAATGCTAACCGAATTTCATAGGTTCATTTCAAAACAGAAGTTTCAAACAGATATAATTTCGGATAAAGGATAATGAGAATGAGATAATGAAATAGGCGTAACAATTTATTGTTCACTTTCCTCCAGAACTTACTGACAACGTAAAAATTGTTTAATTTTGACTCTATCGAAGTTTACAAATTATAATACATTTCTTTTGTTTTCAAAAATTTTTTTAAATGGCATAATTTGCATACAGTATTGTTCTGCCGGTATATTATTCAATAGAAATTTCCTGTTTTGTAAACTTTTTACCTATAAAAACAGGCCTATAAAAACAGGCTTTATTATAATTATATGATGCCTATAAAAACAGTTCCTTAGAAATAAATTTTTCAATCTTCTTTTTTTCCATTTTACAAAATTTCTTCAGCTATCTTTATGAAAGACAAAGGTATTAGATATCATTCAACTGTTAAGAACAAACTATCCATTCATTTAGCTTAGCTCATATATGATATAAACAAGTATATTTATAATGATAATTGTTTTATCTATAATGTTTATTAATGCAGACACAGAATTCCATGTGATTATAAATTTTAGTGTCTAAAATAAAACAAGAATTATCATATTAAAGATTATAAACTTCATGGGATCAAATTTAATTAATTAACGAAATGAACTTGTAATGTATTCTAATGCACCATTAATAATTTCAGCAAAATGCAGAGAAGATACATACAACCATTCAACACTACCACGAACTTTAACAGTAACAAATTGTCCAATCTATTTATTTAATTGATATTTTACTTCGATGATATATTGTCTTTTAATAAAATTCATTGTTTTTCCTAATTTTACATAAATGAACACGAAATTATTTTATATGATAATAGTTAAATGATTTAAGATAATAGTTAGATGATTTATCAAAAACGATATATAATTCTCAAATGGCAGATCAAACTAGCAAAATCTCCAATAATTATTAATAACTGATTCATCACAATTTGATAATTTCACAAATTGTAAATTTTGTATTACTAGTCCTTTTAAGGATAACTGAAATGAAAAAATGTCAAAATTCACAATTAAATACTGTAAAATAATAAACTGCTACCAACATATGTTATGAGCAATGAAGGAAACTAATATACTTTCAACTTGTAGAAACTAATATTAGAGATCAGTAAATAACACACTCATCATTACTTACTTATTTTTAGGAATTGGAAACTGGAAACTGGAAGTAAAATAGTTACATATTGAAAATTTCAATTTGTCATGATATGAAAAGTTTATTCATCGTTTGGACTTCGACAAGTTAAAGAAAAATTAGGAATTAGTAAATAAATTATACATTGAAAAAACATAAATACACCAGATATAGCAGTAATATAGTGATAGCACGGCAGATTTAACATAATAAAACAAATATTGCGATCAAATAGGCCGTTCTAAATTTCAGATTCCTGTACTATTTTTAATATCACTTTTAACTTGAACGATTCCAGCCATATCGGCCACAATTGTTATCGCCGCAGAAAGGTTTAATTTTTCCACAGTTTCATTGATTGATTCTGCAGTAAATTCCAATTTCTCTGCTGGTTTATCCAAACCATCCTCATCCGGTTTATCTTCGGCACTCAAAGATCGTATCAAGTAATACCCGTAAACCTAAATACTGCGGAAGATTTCGTCAGCAGTTGCTAATAAAAAGCTTGTAGCGCAGCAAAACGGTAGTATTTGACATGGCAGGCAACAGAACTTTATTTATTTGAAACAAAAAAAAGGAAATTAAATTCAACCTTCTCTTCAGGAGCGATGTTCAATTCTCTTCTTATTTCTCTGACCAAATCAGCAATTGTACCAACTCGATCGAATGGAAGTTTCTTACTCTCACTACCATCACTTAGTTTAACATTAATTTCAAAGTACCTCTGCATTGATTTGAAATTTGTCGAAAATTTTATAGGCTAAAAGAAAGAATATTAATTTCTAAAGAGTACATATACTTCTCTATATATATTAAAAAATCCTTTGGAACACTTTTTAACATTAATTTCGTGATTGTTTAAATGATGATTTCAGCATATCTACGCATTACTCTAATTATGAACATATTACAAGTTACAGTATTTAACGACAGCAATATTCTATTACTACTAACAGTGATTGTTTCATCCTTGATCATATAACAGTAATTGTTATCCAGTGAAAGTTTATTGAAGAATGAAGATTTTTCGGGTAACATTGCACGAATAGCAATTACGGATTCCACACTATACAATGCACTGCACGATTCTTTAGGACAATGTGGTAGAGAACCTTGATTCATTCTTTGTAAAAACAATGTTTATAACGAAAGCGTTCCAAATTTCATAAACTTACAGTAATACGTACGGATATGCATGTAATATTTATGCAGTTATTCAAAGTTATACATTCTATAGAAATTACTAAATACGATACAACTAACCAACAGATTCACAATCCTTGATCATTTGCTCGAGGCATTGCATGCATACAGCATGTTCGCATTCATCTTTTGATGGAAACCCACTAACTGCCAAATTTTTACATTCAAATCCAGCTTGACATTGCGCTATCTGACAGATTGATTTGGCATTAAATTAACATTCGTACTTTTAGAACGAGAGATTAACATTTCCTCAAAAATTTTTTACAATAATCAGTTTGTTGAACTGGTTGGTGTTTATAATAATCTTATCTTTGCAAGTTTAAGCAGAGATGTTTTTTTCAATTTGCCAGCAATTTCAAGTGGGAAAATATCATAATTACAAATAATGAAAAAAGAGCAAATGTACCGATCCAATTTCATTAACATCAGAACGTTTAAGGCATTCTGTAGAACGGCATTTTTCTTCACTATCTGAAGAATAATACATTCAACTTCTTCTCAAAAAAAGAAGAAAATATTTGTGGTGATAAGAATAAATTTCAAATTTGAAATTTCTATTTCTTTTCTATAGGAGGTATAAAAAAAAGTACTTCACAAAAATTTTACCATAATGTCATGAGAATTTCTTTAAAAAAAAATTGATAAAATTTTCGTAAAATATTTTATACCTTTAACAGTTCAAAGTTTCGTTTAAAATTTTCAAAACGAACTATTTAGATAAAATCAAAATGACTACCTGGAGAATATTTACAGCCAAATATAGTCTCGAAACAAGAAAAACATATTCTTGCTTGGCAGCACTTTGTCGTTATATATTTGCCTTCTTCTAGGTATTTCTTACATATACCATCGCATAGGTTGGACTCATCCGTTTCGAATATCTTTCCATCACATCCTTCCACTGGGCAAACTGAAACATCGATCACTTCTGCAGAAATATGTTTATTTAACAAATTAGATGATAAAATGTAAGTGAAGTTTGGCTGTTGTAAACAGATGTTAGTATACATAATATCATTTGCATTACTAAAAATGGAAACCTGGATTGGATAATTGTTTGTATTCTTCCATACATGTTGAACAAATATTATGTTTACATGGCAAACATTCCAACCGAACCGCCGAAAGTTGTCTGCAAAATTAAAAACTACTTTGTAAGCAATTTAATATGTTCAACAAAGGACAGAAATGTCTATTTATCCAAATTTATCTTTTATCTATCCAAAAAATAAAGTTTGATAGATTTATCCATTTAGCTTAAAAGTTGGAATTCAAATGATCTTAGAGAAGATGATGAGTGAGAAATGAAGAGACAAATAAGATTCATTTTATAATGTTTAAATTAAATTTAAATTATCACTAGATGATAAACTTTGGTTACAACTCAAGCAGAAATGAGAATAAAAACAACATTTGAAAAATGTTGCAAACGAAACATCAAACTTTATTCACTTATTATAGGTGTAGGAATTTGTTTTCAACTCAACATTTTTATTTTGGCCTTCATAACAATAATGAATCAAATTAAAATTGAATTCAAATTATAATTATTACAAATGCAATAAAAGCAAGCTTCCTGACAAGCTAATCCTTGAAGAGAGCGAATTAACATCAATAATGCTAACCGACAACAGAATTGACTTTCGCAATATTTCCAATTCAAACGTCTATTGCAGCTATCATCAAATACTGTGAAGCAATTCGATGCAAGACAAATCTGATTCATTTACGACAAATTTACAGACGTATATGTAAATGATAAAATCTAGCTAGAATCTCACTTTTCCATTATTATTTTTATTTCTGTTGCCTATCACCTATCACAGATAGGCAATATATAAAAATAAAAAATAGGGTGAAAGGGTAAAGTTCTTAGCACAACATATAATCTGTCCAAATTCCATCATGGAAACAGACAAGGAGGAAGAAAATTTTCGAATGAAAATATTTCTTCTCTTTAAATTAGAAATGCGAATTGATAAGGTAATATCAGCGATAATAATATTTGGCATTAAATAATATTAATGATAAATTAGGAAATTTACCATAGGTGAAACGATCTTTTGATGCCTGTCTGAGGTAATTTTTGAATTTAATTCTATCTAAAAAACATTTATTTTATGAAATTTCATAAATTTGAAATATTCCTAAGGATAAATTACAAACGAAGAAATCACTCCAAAAAAATATTAACCTTACGTGTATTTCTCCATCGTTCCACGCAATATTTGCAGAAGATATGCAAACAAGGTGTGAATTGAAGAATCATCCCCGGTGAAAAAATTCCGCTGCATACAACGCATTCCATCACATAACACCGTTCAATGCAACTTCACTGATTAAAATGACGAAGTAGAGGGAAATGTTTACTCATAAATAACTTCGTATGTCATCGATAATCATTGTTGTATCATTTTATCATTCATTCATTTTTGTGCAATTGCATGATCCTTTATGTCAAATTGTGTTGAACATCAATAACTTTTAATTTTCTATGACTATAAAGTTTCTACAAGTCAATCTAGCATTTCATGCATTATTCTCGATGATATTCAAACATTCGCACACTTCAAACTCAACTGATCTGAATGATTATTTAGGAAATGTTAAGGTCAAGGGTGGGCTTATTCAACTTCATAAATACATATATACCACTTCTTCGGAAGCTAGACAGGTCTTCCTTCACATATATAAATATCATCATTTGTCTTTGAGGAGTAATAGCATGTCTCAGTTGCAAGAATTTTTTACTTCCATAACAACACTGACACATTTTTTTGTCGATATGAGAAAAAGAAGTGAATTTGTTACAAGCAGGCTGAAAAGCCGAAAGAACAAATTGGCTACTTCAACCGTTGACAAATAATATCAAGAGCAAAAGAATTAGCACATAACTGCATAAACTGATTATTGTTCTGCTTATTAAAATCACATTTTAAACTGTGAACATGATCTGGATGTAGAAGAGCAATTTAAAATTAATTTAATTTGAAATAGCTAAATCACAAGCAAATGTTTATAAAATAATGAATATGGCAACAGATAGCGATATGATAAAAGATTGATGATGTAGAAAACATTCTCACAGTTCGTTTTACTTCAGGTAGATTTGACAAATTGTCACCAAGATCTGACAAATCGTCAATTTCCTTTAGCATTATTTCTTGGTTCAGATCAGTGATAATGAAATCATCCATCGCCAGAATATTTTGAATTTTTTCTACCTTTGGTTGTGCTGAAATATGCACTATTGCAATATCATCCATTTTGTCAAGAAAAATATATGCTTAAATTTTTACAAATTAATTGATTATCTTTAAGCCTAAGCATATTTTCTAAGAAGACTGTATGAAAAATTCGGAGAATTTTGGAAACAAAAGAAACTAACAATTTTTAACACAAAGAGCAAAATCGGATTTCATTTCGCAGGGACTTTGAACGACTGCTAAAAGTTTATTAAATCAATATGATGAATTTCTTTTCTTGTGAAATTAAAAATCTTGCAAAATCAATCCTACGGACAAGTCCCGTTCCCCTTTCTCTTCAAAGCTCTCTTTTTATAGTTGTCCAGGATTTCGATGTATACCAAAGGAGTATGTCCTTACTGTTTTCACCATGTGTTCATCTCTATGTTGAAGTCAATGAATAATGCTAATCCGAATTTTGCATGTTTTAAACCCAGTGAATACTTGATATGATCAAGATTAACCTGGCTGAGTGCCAGAAATTTTTGAATAATAATTTTTACTTTTTAATTAGACGTTTCAGATTTTCCAGAAGAAATGAAAGAATTAAGAGAATAGATGAAGTGAGAACAAGGAAAAAGTAAATTCAAAGAGTTCGCTAAATTAAAAAGTAGTTTCAAAAACTAACAGCCGCCGGGCAATTCCAGCATAAAACAAACTGCTTCTGCAGAATTCGAAGTAGTGATGTTGATCTAAAAAATTTTCAAACCCAAGAACTTTAGAACAACTTTTTTATTACAAAGTGAGCAATAACGATTCTGCTTGAGGAACGCATGAATTATTCCCTTTTTTTTTCAAATTTTAAAGAATGAATTAATTTTTTAGCCTGTTAAACATTTTATATTTGTATAAACAAGTATGCTATGCAACCTCTGAAAAGTGCGCCTACAGTTAGTTAGTCATTCAAATGCTTCTTAAATTTTAAAAATTTATTTTATTTAAGGTACATTTTCATTTCAATTTGACTGGCAACGAAAAACGCAGACAGTCTTACCCCAACGATTGCATATTTATAACCAGCAACTGTCATAGGTTCCTCCTTAGCATTTTGACTTTCTGACCGATGTATCCATACTGTCTATGAATATCTTTGAAATCGCTAACGGCATAGTTTGATGTTTCACCAATTTCTGAAAATATGTCATTAGCTGAAGAATTTATATTTATATCTGAAGCTAATATACAAAAAGATTATCATGAGTTATCAGCAATCATAATGCACATAAAATTGTCTTCTAAAAAACTACGAACTACTTATGTCATGGAAGCTATTCATTATGTAACATGATTCAAGAGGTTGTAAAAATCAAAAATAATTCCCTCGTATTCAGACAAACGTGACATTAAGGAGAAACGTTGATAACATCTGTCACATGCAATCAACATCCGGCATATATCTCTCAAGCAGGAAAAATTTCCCACAAATATTTCGAAAATATTTTTGGGAAGTTTTTCCGATGTAGATCATTTCAAAAAGGAAAGGACCGAATGCTGAAAACTACGCATTTTCAAAACAGCGCCGAAATTTTTTACTCTAGTTATATTCATCACTATCCCACTTACATAGTTTATGTGTGTTCTAATTTGTCAAAGGAGGGAAAGTATCAAAATAGATTTGTTCAAGCAATATAATAAATACAACCATAAATACGAATCTATTACAGCCTTCAAATCTGATAGTTCTTTGTTGACAACTTCTGACAATGGCAAAGAAGTGTTTAACTACTAGCGATAAAAATACAGTTTTAATATTAGAAATACTTAACCTTAAACATCACTATGCTTTTTCCCACCTCTCATCACTAATTCACACTGAAGGAAGAAGCATCAGGAGCATCATATATTAGCAGTTTTTAGCGACTTTTTTCTGAACCGTTACTTCGCATGACATAAAGATCGCCTGAGTCGATTGGCTTAAATAATTCAGCATTTTGAGATTTGCAGTAGCTTGAAACCGTTTTAAAATCACTACCACTCTGAAATTAGAATCGATATTTCCAAATAACTTACTTCTGTGAAAAATATTTTCACATTTTGCAAAAAATTTATTTAATTGATGAACTGACGAATGAGTAAGCAAAAAAATACAACTGATGATTGATCATTGAGAGCCACAAATGATAGAATGTATGAGTTCATAGTGTTTACAAAACCGAGAGCTTCAATTTGGATTACTGTAAGCCATTTTTAACCAAAACATTTGAACATGAACGATTTGTGTGTAGAAGCTATATTAAGGAATAATTTATAAAGCATTCTTACTCCTCCAATTTTTTTTTGATCCGTGTAATAAATAACAAACCATTAATGGATCGGCGAACTTATGGAATAAGTAACATTTTGAAGCATTATTAATCGCAAGCAACACAAATCCATCATCACATCTTTGGTTTGCAATAACTGACACTGGAAAACAAAGTTATGCGGTAAGAAAAGATTATAATACATCTTAGCTTGATAGCCATCCCAGAAGCATCAGAGTTTACCAATAATTCTCCCGAGATTTTCAAACATCTTTAAATATGACACATTTACTGTCTTTTCATCAAACAATTTTAGCATAGTCTTACTTTAAAGGAAAATATTAAAAGCAAACATGCTGAATTTCGATGTTCGCATACCACCGATGTATAATTATCTTTTTTCATAGCTGCTTCATATTCTAAAAAACTGAAATTATATTTTAACGCAAGACAGTATTTGCCTTATACATACATATGAAATCGATTGCTGCTATGGAAATGCCGTTATTAGATGTTTCAAGAATAACTGCTATCGATATAAAATATACCATTACAACCATTGAAAAAATATACCATTACAACCATTGATGTTTCAAGAGTAACTGCTATCGATATAAAATATACCATTACAACCATTGAAAAAATAAGTCGACTTATTGGACTAATATAAATTTGCATAAATTAAATTTAAAAAACTTTATCATTATCTGCAAACTCAAAACATGACTCCTTTCTCTTTCTAGCAGAAGTTGATAAAGACGAATTAAAACATACCAATCTCTGAAAATATAATTTGCAGTAAATTAATCTCATCGCCACTCGATGTTGGTAATTGTCCACAGCCCTCCTTGCAATAATTATTTGCTTTATCCCAATCCATCACCAACTTCACCTGTAATAGAGTGATTGAACTTCAGTGTAATAGCTAATGGATGCTCGGCCATGCACAATATAATTGCACCGTTATCTTATTTTTGCAACTCCAAAGCATGGTGATTCAGCTCTATTCAAATCCTGTTTCCAATCCAAAGTTCCATTGAAGCAAACTATATCTTCACGTTCGCCAGTTTGTACGGCTACAACCTGTAAGTTCTAAGATAATCCCATGTTCTGCATTAACCCAATGAAACTACATTGGGTTCCTATGAATCCCTTCGTAGCTCAGGATCAAATTCTTTCGTAGCTATTAATCCCTATCGTTATTTTTCCGCTTTAGATTGAATTTCAAATATATCTACTCTGATTTCAATTAACTTTAGCAAAACAAAGCATCGGTTAATTAATTAACTTCAGCAAAACGAGGCATTGGGTTAATTAATTAAGTCCTACAACAATCTTTGATAAAAATAACATAGATATAAACTCGAAATTTCTGGAACATCTCTTACACTTACAACGGCGGTACAATACTCAGAGGAGAATAAGAATTAAATGTGCCAAAAAATGCAACCATAATCAATTGGAGTATAATCACGGAATAAAACTTAGAAAAAATGAATACCATGATTAAAAAAGAGCAGCTTGCCAGCAGCGTATACATTTGAAAATAATAACTTAATCCACACCTTCCGTTACTTAAATCCTACAGTTAGTGTCAGAAACAATTACTCTTATGCAAAGTTCTCGAGAAATCTTCTTTTGTATTATTAATGATAATTGTGCTTTAAATATCAAGTTAAATAAAACTTAAGAGACTCAAATGGATAGAAAAGGTATCTCTCTAAAAAAGCGCCTCTTCTCCCCTAATTTTTCATCTTCATAATTAGTTTAAAAAAGTCACGAGGGACGTTGTAATTACAATAAAGCAAAACTTTCGATTGCACATACATCCAGCAGCTATTTCAATTTTATGATGAATGTACTCACAATGACGTTCCAAATCTCATCTATCACATTGATCAGCTAAAAAGATAATGTTGAAGTGAAACCGAAAATGCTTAGAACTTATTCTTCAGGCTCTTAAATTTTTAGTCTTAGTCTAATCATAGTATAGAAAAAATATTCCATATTCCATAAATTGTTTCACGTTATTTTACTGTGAAAGTGCGGAAAGTAAAAAATAATGTGAAACAATTTATTTCATAAACGGGAAGTAAAATAATGTGAAACAATTTATGAAAAAAAAATGGAATATTTCATAAACTAATGTGATATTGACGGGCATAGAAGGATAAGGATCGTTGCGGCTGATATGGGGCAGATTAATATCACAGAATCCTCAATGTAGTAATATTTAATTTACTTATGTAGTAATATTTAAATGTAGATGAGACTTGTCAAATTCAGCTAGCGAAAAGCGTCACTCTCCATCAATAGAAGTACTACTGTAGGATAACACAATTGCATAAACATTTCTAATTTAGTAGATTTAACAATCTGTTAAAAAATGAATGAGGGCAGGAGGGCAGGGAGAGCAGAAGTACATGGGAGGTTGATTAACTTTCCGTTGTTGGATATTGTTTTGATGAAGTTATTCAGTGATAAGAAGTGGTTTGCAGATGGGTAAATCGAAGAAACTGAAATCAGGCGCCGGTGATTTGATTTCCAAGTCAGCAATTCCACTGGATCTGCAAATTGAACGTAGTAAACGTGAAAGTGGGCGTGATGTAGCACGCGTGAAGCAGCGAAAATTGAAACGGGAGAGATCGGTCGATGAAGTAAGACTATGTCATAAATGTCGCTAGAACTTACGCTATTTTAAATAGCTAACCTTTTGATTTGTGAGAAAGTCATATGATTCTCTCAGCCATGTGGTTTTTGTTTTTGCAGTATATCGATGAATCGCTATCAAATAAAATCCTGAAAACGGCTTGGAAACAAAAACAAGATATAGAAGCCATGGAGGAAACAAAGACGGAGGATATAATACAGAAGGATAAGTTAGAAAGGTTACGTAATTGTTTTTCATAACGATTTATTTTTGTTTCATATAGTTATGGTGTTCATCGATTTTACTATACATGTAAACATAGTAGTTTATATGCACTAAATTGTTGAAAGACTTTGTTGATTGGAACATTCGACAAGCGGTTGTATGTTAGTTTATTTATTATTTTCTTTTGAGGTTAACTTTGGAACAGAGATTTTCAAAATCTGCAACCTTATTAAACTATGACGGTGCTGCATTTATCATACCAGATTCGCTAAAAAGTTAATTATTTAAGGATACGAAAAGTAAATCTTGGGAACGATTCTTCGAATTCTCCCTCGGACGACGACTTCATCTCTGATAATGATGATTATGACGATGCTGTTTTGGTTAATGCATATTTTTTTCATACTTTTATTAAAAAACATTCCAGTTTGTTAATGCAGATATGAATTCTCTTATGTTGATGGAACGGATTTTAATGCAAAGAATGAATTTTAAAATTATGAAATTTAATTCATTAAATCATTCGCGGAGATAAGATTTCAAAAAATGAAGGAAGATGAGAATGCGCTGCAGTTATTTTTGTAGTAATAAGGAATCTGTCAATGATGAGTTTTTACATATCAGTGATTTGTTGCAGCCAATAAATCCGGAAGATGAAAGAGCAATCGAAAAGTTTATGTCAAAAACTGATACTCCATCGCGGACATTTAACGACATAATAATTAAAAAGATTGAGAAGAAGAAAGCGGAACTTGAATTTCAATCAGTGTGTCCAGAAGATGATGACTTTGTGGTATCTTTCTCGAAAAGAATTTTGACAAAATTAGAATTTTTGTTTGTGATAAAAACTTGTATTGATATCGATAATTTAAATCGGATGAGAAGATTTGGTACTAAACCCTTTTCATTTTTGTTAATTTTAGATAAAACAGATGGATCCAGCGGTTGTAGAAATGTATCGCGAGATTGGCTTAGTATTATCTCGTTACCGGAGTGGTAAAATACCAAAGGCTTTTAAAGTTCTTCCAAAAATGATGAACTGGGAACAATTATTATAGTAAGCTTTATTACAGTATATTTAAACCCTGCTTCTCTAACAACTGCAAACTTTAATTGCAAATGGATTACTGCATGACCTATCTTAAATAAATTAAAACCAATTCTCAAATCGTTGAGATAATTCCAAGGTATCGAAGAGATCAGAATTAGGTATTAGACATTCTCAGAAAAGTTTTTGGGCATTCTTGCAGCCTTACAAATCCTGATAAATGGTCAGCAGCAGCTATGTATCAAGCGACCAGGATATTTGCATCAAATCTTCATTCGAGGATGTGTCAAAGGTTAATTAACTTTTTTGAAGGCTTAGTGCACTATGCAGTTTTGTTTCCTTTTCCTTTCTTTCTCAAAGCAATTTACTTTGCAATACCATTTGGGGTCTTGATTTTACCATGAAATGAAAGTTTGGTTTTTTGTTGAAATTCTTCGGAATTTCTGCGTTTTAAGTTGATAATCGAGACACACTTTTCAGATTTTACAACCTGATATTGTTACCGCGGTTGAGGGATGATATTAGCGAATACAAAAAGCTAAATTTTCATCTGTTTCAAGCGTTGCATAAGGCAATTTATAAGCCGCAGGCTTTTTTCAAAGGAATTCTTTTGCCACTTTGCGAAGTAATTTGTCTCTTGATACTTAAAGTTTCATATCATTAATGGAAATTCAGTAAAATAAAAAGAAATAGGATGAAATTAACTAGATATGATTGTCTCATTGCAGAAAAATTCTAATAAAAGGGATGAAATTGAGAAATTACAAATTCACCGTCTTCCCAGTAGAAAAGCTTTTTGGTCGAGTTTTTCTGCAGCGATGAGTTGCAAGAGGAAGGGGAATCGGGGAATCGGATGGGGAATCGAACAATTTCATAATAAAGAATGAAAATAAATTTATTTTGCAGTCAGGAACATGCACATTACGTGAGGCAACGATTTTCGGTTCCGTGTTAGCAAAGACATCGATACCAATGATGCATGCTGCAGTTGCGATGCTTAAAGTGAGGACTTCATAACTTCTTGAAATATGTATATTTTATGTTATTTTATGCTTTTTTAAAAGCTAGCCATTCAGTTCTGGTGGTTCTTTTGCATTCCTTTGTTTTATTCAGATCGCAAATATGGAATACACTGGTTCGAATTCGTTATTTTTGAGGATATTGATTGATAAAAAATATGCTTTGCCGTACCGAGCCATTGATGCATTGGTAAATCATTATCTGAGGTAAGCCTCACTTGTAAAGTTGTTGGGTTCATAAGCTTGAGTGATGTAATTTTTTTCTCTGTTTTGTGCTTTTATATTTCAACTGAATTGAGAGCGTTTGAATCGCACTCAAGGCGGTATGGTGTATGGAAGTTGGTTTTTTCTAGGTTTCGAAAGGAAGAACGACAGTTACCTGTTCTTTGGCATCAGTCATTGCTGGCTTTCGCCCAACGATATAAAAATGATATCAATGATGAGCAGCGTGCAGCTTTACTGGAACTAACAAAAGTAAGCTTTAACTGAACACGATTTCCAAGTTTATTATCTTCACCATGGTTTGACTTATATCAAATTTGTCAAATTTGCATTAGTCTGTCAATAATGTGGAGTGCAATGCAGTAAAGACATGGCAATTTTTTTTAATGATTTCAAGCTTTATTGCTTTTGTTCAAATTGCTTAAATATAAATGGTATAAATTAACTGTATCTTGTTTTAGGTGCAAAATCATTACCAGATAACACCTGAAATTTGCTGTGAATTAATGTCTGCGAAGAAGAAAGAAAGTGAAACCGATAGAATGTTATAGATAAATAAGTCAGGAAAACACCTCACCATTGTCTTCTTGAAAAATTTGTATACATGCTTTTACTTTGATATAGCGGGCATTTTTCGTGACCGAAGAAAGAAGACGAGACGAATTGGCTTTTATTCTCATCTAAGATCTAATTTTATCTCATTTCATATTTTGCCATAATTCAGAACTGAATTTTGTTTGATATTTTGGCATGATTCACATTGTTGTCTTTTATGTTTTGACATAATTCGCAAGCGAAATTCTTATAAACGTCTTATAAATATGCATTTTGGATAATAAAATAATATAATGAGAAAAAGAGTAATAAAGATTGTGGGGAATTGATTTATAGTTCAAATCTACTTGATTACATGGCTTTTTTGTAATGATTTTTATTGAAGCACATCAATGACAAGGATGTATTTGAAGCTGGAAACTTGAGTGTTAACCTCTTATTTTTTATATTCTCAAGTACGGCATTAGAGACTTGACATCGTTTATTGAGTTAAAAGTTTGCTTCAACTGGTCATTACCAAGTATGTATACACTAGTACTAGGACCATAATTGTTGAAGTTTACTCATATATTTGTTGATTTGCACTTTAGATTTAATCCACTGACTGTTTCAATTTAATAGATTTTATGTACTGGTAATTTAATAAGAGAAAATACTATCCAATCGACCTTGGCATTGAAGTGAATGATGCTGTTTACAGAAGTCATAGTGTTGGCTTTTTCATCTCCCTATTTCGTAGCTTATTTATTTTATTTCTTTCTGACCCGGCTGTCTTTTGTCCTCCTGATTTGAATTCTCAATATCAAAATTTAATATTACCCTATCTCTCTCTCCTGTGAAAAGAAGAAACTATATAATCTTCAACAGTGCTTCATTCTTGAAATTGCTTCCCTCCTTTTCCAGTTTGTATTCCTCACTCATCATTCTTTTCTCTCGTTATTGCCGATCGTTGTTTTTCATTTAATTTCGTCATTCTTGAATAGTATGTAGTAATCTTGAGAATCTTTTCAAGTTAATTTTAGTCGTATAGATGTTATATCCGGTTGAACGGTTCAGTCAACTATGGTGCGTCGATAAACAAATTACAGCACGGCTATTGTATAATGCTTATGCGGAGTATTACATGCAGAAAAGGATGAGGCGGAGGTTTGTTCCGCGGAATCTCAGCTTCTATTAATTTTATTTCGAAGTTTTAAAATGCAGTCAGTTGTGTTTTCTTGTTCTCCTGTGTCGTTCCATGTATTTATTTTCATTTCTTGAGATATTGATTTCTCTTAATGCCTAATGCGACTTAATATGACATTTCATTTATTATTTTGCTATCAACATCGTTTGGAAAATTAGTATCATAGGTTTTGACGTCTATGGATACAATAATCATGTGCATGACAAAATAAATTTTTATAGCTTCTATGTGTAAGACTGGTTACCGTCTTATTTTTAATTAATCCTTTATTTCTAGAACACTCACTCCGCCACCATGGTTGCCAAAGAAGGAACAAAAGATTATTGAACCAATAGAACCCAGCACGCGGCTTTTGCTTCAGCAGTTGATTAGATTAGAGAAGAAAGGTAATTTTTGAAGTAGAGTTTGAAAAGTAAATTTTAAGAAATCTTTTTAATCTTGTTTTTTGCTAATAATTTCTACTACTAGCAAAAGTCATGATTGATTTTCATTCTTATAAAATTATTTCTCTATCCGTTAAACAAGTTATTACTTTACTAACGTGATTGCATGATAATGTTATAGTGTTTGTCGTTCATTCCATTTTAATCGTCTGAATTCTTCAAATATAGTAGCGATCATTGTAGTAGATGCACCAGTCATTCGAGCAAACCCGTATATGTCTTTGAAAACTCCATTATGTGAAATGCCTGAAGAAACGAATCCATCAGAATGGACGCCAGAATCGAATCGTGTCGGAATGTTGGCGCGAAAAATTGGAATGCTTCCTCAGTGGGGCGTGGATGGAACTCGCTTTTTGTGCACAATGCTAGAGTTTCCTAAGAATCTTGTCATCTCAGCGATTGATCCAGAAACTTATTATCGGTTAATTTTCTTTCTTGGTTCCCACATGAGAATTTCATCGTCTTATTTTCTAGCTTTCGCCTGACAGGATTAACTTATCGCCTTGATATCTTACAAAGAAAAGAGGCATAAGGAGATGACCTAAATTTAAAGATTTTTTCAAAAGATTTTGGAATGAGTATTTTTCTAGAATAAGCATGGTGGGAAGACGAAAAGCATATGGCCGCTATGGTCCTCGATGGCGAATTACGGTTGGAGCTGTAGATGCTGATCCGACAAAATTTACGGCACAATATCGTGCTGCTTTTGAACGGCATGGTTGTAATTTTGCTGATTTAATTTTCCTGGCATAACCTAATTTTCTGAATAAACATATTTAACAATTCTTGCAATGAGAACTGTAACTTCTCAACTTTCTAGGTTTTCCTGTAAAGAAACACATGGCATCCTTTTTGGTCACCGAAGATGCAGTGGTGAAGCCAGGGACAGAGTTACATGTGTGTCATTTCAAAGTTGGCCAATACATAACTGTTACGGGACATACAATTGATTGGGGTTTCCAGGGTGGAATGCATAGATGGGGCTTCAAAGGTATGCCTGCTAGAGGGTAAGTTCGTGTGTATTTGATTACCTATACTAGTTGATAGACTGGCATATTCCTATCACTTGTTGCATTTTGATTTTATTAAAAAATTTTAGCATACTATTTGTTCTTTTATTTCTCTACATTCATTGTTTTTAGGACTACAAAATCTCATCGTCGTATTGGTGCTACAGGTTCAAAAGGTGATGCTCGGGTAAGGCCTGGAAAGCGGATGCCAGGTCATATGGGTTACGAATGGCGATCTATCCCAGGCCTTGAAGTGCTGAGGATTAATCCCGAAAAGCAGGTTTTCAAGTTTCCAAAATTTGCAAAATAGAAAGAAAAATTTTTTTGCTGAATGAAGATATCACTTTTTGGGATTTCAATCTTTGTAAAAATTTTCGTAGCTTATATTCTAGTTTCTTTTTAACTCAGGTTCGGAAAAATTGCGTTCTATTGACATATAAGGAAAAAAATGTTTGAAAGTATTAGAAAGTGAACCAAACATGTCTTTGAATAATTTTTTATTGTTAAAAGAAATAAGCGTTATAAAATAATAAAAAGGAAATAATCATTAGCAGAGATGTTCTAGGTGATGTATGTTAATGGATCGGTACCGGGTGAAACAGGAGAAATATTACTGATCAAGGATTGTTATCACGATAAAAAGAAGATACAGTATCCGCATTTCCCTACCTTTTCTTATGAGAAAGATTTTGAAGCTGAAACGAAATGTAATGACGATGATAATTCGCCGTTCGTTTATGAAAATGGTGAATTTTTTGCCCGACGACTATTTAGGTTGGTATTTTGAATCATTGTTTCCAAGCTGTTTATAATTCTATATGTTATGTATATTTTTTTCGTGAATCTATTTTTATTAAAGTATGAATTATTTTTCTTTTGCTTTTTTTGCTTGTCGATATATTTGGATATTTTCCTCCATTTTCTTTAGGATGACGATGCCTTCAATAGTTTTCACAGAACCTGAAAAATTCAAAGCAACGAAAAGAGATAAAACAAAGGCAAAAACAGCCAAAGTGAAAAAGTAATTGCCGGTATCCTGTGCTCGATTTTTCAGATATGATAGAATCATTGATTTTCTTGTTTTATCCTTGCCTTTTGTCTGATTGCTCAGGAGTTTCTCAGTTTCATTCCTTACATTCCTTACATTTTTGCAGAATGTTCCTTACAGAATATTTTGGAGATAAAAAAGAATAAGTTATTCCATTCTATCATTTAATTTGCAATCTTTGATGTAGCTTCAGTTTATCTAGCTTTACTATCTGATTTTGAAAGCTGTCATCCTAGTAATGTAATGTGACAAGCATAGCGAAGTTTAGCAAGTCTGGATATTTCCTTTTTCTATTGTTTTCCAAATTTTGAGAATTCGTATGAATTAGGAATTAATTGGTTATAGATTTTCCAAGTCTTCCACTTTCTTTTAAGAGGATTCATAAGAATGGTGATTCACTTTTATTCTTTTTTTGTTAAAGTTTGAATTAAATGTGAAATGTGACTGTGTAATAAAGATAGAATATTGAATTCAATATCATTTTGTTTACTCGTTAATGCGCGAAAACAACTGGTAGTATTTGCTATCGATGTTTTGTTCCTACATCTCCTCCTCCTATTTGCCACTGCTAACATTTCATTTATAAGACTGCTTTGATCATCTGCATTATCATCGATCTTTGGGGGACCATAATTTACAATCAGACAGCATCAGATATTTGATGCATTCTGTTTAAATAAATAATGTACAGGAGCTATCCTTTCGTCTTGATAAATCATTTTAAAATATCTTGAAATTCGTTTTCAGTAATTTATCATATCTGCATGTTTCTTTATTCCTATGATTTCGTTGGTCATCCATGAAGAGATCCAGAAGGTTTGGATACAAACGAATTAGTATTCATGGTATTCTCGGAAATGGGTTTTATTGGCATCGAATTACAATGATTCGGATTACAGTTGTTTAAAATGTCCACTGAAGGAGGAGGTAGACATGGTATTTAAACAATAATTAAAAATTAAAAAAGAATGTCGGTAACATTTTATTTCTTTTCGTGCCGGACAGGAGTTTTCGGCAACTCTCAATTTTAAGTGAAATCAGGTTCCGGTTTCATTTAATCTTTAGTTATGAAGTTTTAGACACGGAGGATCGTTGTCGCCCAAAAAGTTCCACGTGTTTTACTCGCCGGTTGCGTGCTGTCTCAGCTGCTCGTTTACCTCATGTTGTGCTTCTAGCAGTTTTTGAATATTTAAATCTTAAAGACTTGGCACAATGTATGCGAGTTTGCAAACACTGGTGGACTGTTTTACAGTATCCGGTTAGCTTCAGTTGATTATCTTGATAGTGTTCAATATCATTTAATTTTCAGTTATTTATTAGATTGTTTAGCATTTTTTTTTTGATAAGTACTAAACTTTATAGGATAGCTTTGTATGGAAACGTCTTGCACATATGATTATCCCAGATGAAGCCCTTAATGACCCTTGCCTTCTATCAGAAACCCGTTCTTTCAAGGACAAATTACGAGCGTTTTATTATGCATGGAATCCGGACGACTCTTCAAAGTGATTTCACACTTATTGAATTTTATATTTATTCATCTATGTAAAGGAGCAATGCTTATTATGAATAAGTGACTCTTATTTCCTAGAAAACAAAAAGTTTTGGGTCTTCTGTAATTTTCATCTGTTCGGACTTTTATCCTCTTTCGGATTTTTGCGATTCATTCCCGAAATAGGGTAAGATGGCGTGTCAACCTAAGAGTGATGCCTAGAGCTTCTGAATTCTTATGTGAAAACATCTGTTCTCATAATTCAACTGGGATCTGCTACCATGTACATTTCGTATTTATTACGCACATTGTAAGATGCTAAATGACAGTTCATTTCGAGACGAATACTATATGTGCGAGACAAATATATGACTATATCAACTATATTTATACTAAATCTATTTTTTTGTGAGAAATGTTTAATTCATTGTGGTGTTTTAGGAATAATTATTTGCGTTCTAACGGTTTTACAGTGCATCGAAATCCAGTTGCTCAAAGTACCGATAGTGTCCGAGGTATTAATTTACCACTCGAATTTGTTTGATTCCAAATAAGTTGGATGCAGTGAATTTCATCAAGGACTTTTTATACGAAATTTCAGGCAAAATAGGTGTCAGTAGTGGGATACACGCATGGGAGTTCATGTGGGAAGGGCCGTTGGGAACGGTGGCTTGTATAGGTTTAGCGACGAAGTGAGTTTCACTTCATTTTCTGAATTGAATTTGAAAGAAAGATCAGCAAAGGTTCAAATTTTTTGTAAATATGATTGGAATGAAACTTTGTGTAGCGTTTTATTTTGTTTCAGTAATTAACATTGAGCTAAAAAAATTGTGTATAAAAATAGATTTTTTCAGACATGCAGCGCTACATTGTCAAGGTTATGTGGCTTTATTAGGAAGTGATGATCAAAGCTGGGGCTGGAATCTTGTTGACAATCAGCTGTTGCATAATAGCACACAGATCTCTCCTTATCCACATATCAATAATCCTCCAAAGTATCAGGTTAATGTTGCATGGTAACTTATAATCGATATTCTAGAAATTCTGATGAGTTTAAAACTTACTATGAATGAATAATGACTCTTATTATCTAGAAAGACAAAAAATTTTCGATCTTCTGCAATTTTCATTTGTTCAGACAATTCGTTTCGAAATGAATGTTGTTAGAAATGAGCTGATCATCCATCATTAGTACATAACAATAAAATTTAATTTTGCATTTTAATTTATTTCAGATGGGAGAAAGAATTCGGATGGTAGTGGATTGTGAGCAACACTCTATGTACTTCGAAAAAGGCAGTGAATTTCTAGGCATTGCTTTTAATCGCTTGCCCCCACTGAAACTATTTCCTGCCATGTGTGCCGTCTATGGTAACACTGAAGTGTCTATGGTTTATATCGGGCCACCTCTTCTAGGCTAATATTACAATTGGAAGAAGTTAAATTTGTTAAGTGGTGAGCAAGTATTCTTTTTTTTAAACAAAAACTAGCAAATTTCATACTTTATTTACTTTGTCAACGCTTATCATCGAAAGTAATTTAATTCACCTCCTAAAATTCATCAAAAAAACATTTTAATTTCAAAGATTGGATGAGTAATTTTGTTTCAAATCCATCTCTTAAATTTTTGTGAAGCCACCAAGCAGCATATGATTGTTTGAGCTTCTTTCCAGAATACATTGCCTTTTGTAATCAGGTTATTTTATTACATTGCAGTATCCTGCTTATTCTTGTTCCACTCTCTCTCTCGCTCTCTGTTATGACATCTTTCTTATTTCTTGCCCGCTTGTGAAAACTTGGCAATATTTTGTTATTCTAATGAAATTCTGGACATCGATTACTCATATTATCTGTTTACAAAGATTTTGATTATTTCGAATGTCTTTTAACTCGTCACAGATATTTTGCAAAAATTCTTTAGAAATTTTAATCCGATTTTCATCCATGAGCAGCCATATTAATATTAGTTTCAGCTTTTTTCTTCCACTGCTCGAGAATAAAAGTTTTTCTACGAACTCTCTTCATTAAACATATTATAAAGGTACAAGAAGGAAAACAGGAAATAGGAGACAAATTTAAAGATTTAAAGGAGCACTGCCACTCGTTGAAAAGGTAGTAATTATTAACCACTGTGAATAACATCTACTTGTTTCATTCAACAATTAATTTCTTTAACTATTTCTAAGATGTCAATTTCCGCTACATGCTTTCTCTGTTTCCTAATAAGAAGTTTTATTATTCATCTTAAATTGCAATGGTATTTCTCTTCAAAACTGCATATCATTATTCAGAAATAGGAAAATCGTTCTAATTCACTTTCCAAAAAAGGGAGTTTATGTTTCAAAGGAATCTGATGCATCTACAATGTTGTTTGTTTACTAAAGTGAGACAGTAAAAGAGAGAAAGTACATGATTAGGAGTGAGTAGCAGGTCCGTAGCAAGAGAATCAAAATGGTTTGAAAAACTTTGATAATATGCATCAGTTTGATAATTTTTAGTCAGGAGCTCTGAGCATGAAATGCATAGAAAGAAATGATGAAATAAGAGGATAGAGAAACAAGTGTTTCCCCTTGTTCGGAATAATCGATTTAACAACAAACATGGAAGAAACAGAAAAAAATAAGAAGCTGCGTTGATTGGAGGTTTATTCGGGATTTCCAGCTTTTGAAATTGGGAAAATCCAAGAAAATTTTTGGGAAATCAAAGTTAAAAAGTTTTGAAGTTTGTAAGTATTTTCGCGAAAATGTCATCTAAAATATGAAGCTTCTTATAAGGTGGTTATCTTGAAATCAAAAGTAAATATACAGAAATAACGAAACCAAAACACCACAATTTCAACTGGAAAAATTGTTCACAAATGCAAGTTTGGTATAGAGAAAAAAATAGCATTTCTCTACAACTCATCTTACAGTTCGAGTCAACTGGATTACTTTTCGCTGAATAATTTCTGATTTTGGGGTCGACCAACGGGTATAAACATCGAATTTTCCCTTCGACTTTACCAGATCCAAAAATTCATGCAAACTGCTTTCACAATTGATGTAGAACATTCGAGATTCCAGCAAGCTGGAAAATATAGATAGCCATCAAGTTTTTCTGGTAACTATATTAAAATTGCTGAAATTTCGTTTTGCGTAATAGAAATAAAATCTCAAAGGAAATCCCGTTTGCTTCTCTTCTAGTTAACTGCGTGTTTTTAAAACAACTAAAACTTACCAAACACCATCATTGGCCAGTGCATAGTCCGTGAAATCATGAATTTCCTCAAACCGATTTTTCTCGCTGTTAAAAAGTTCCACAGCAATGATAACCTCAAATCTGAAACAGGAAAATGTTCATTTCCAGCTTTAGGTGCTGCTTTCACTTTATTGCAGATATTGGTGAAGAAAAATATGGGAAATCTTTTTTTGAAAGCATCAGTTCTTATAAACTGTCATTATTTATAGGTATTGACAATATTTTCCTCTACTATGTCATATTGAAAGATTTGTAAATTCAAATGCTATTTAGGAGCATGCTAAAACCTACTCATTCGGTTTTATCAATTTTCGAAGATCTTCCAAAGAGCTGCAAAGGGTTCTGTGTTGCACATTTTTGATTTTGTTCCGAGAAAGTGTCGGCTTCACGCACGATTCCATCACTTCACTGTCCTATATTCAAAAACTATAAGCTTGACCAATTCCTTTTTCCTACTTACTCAAGACTGAGCAGACATAAAATAACAGTCAGTAGTGATTTTATTACGGCTGAAAGTTTTTCGAAAAAAATCAAAAATTTTTCCTTTCTTCTAAAGAAATAGAGAGAAACTCACACTACTATGCAAAGTGATATGTTTTGCACCATTTTTTGCGGCAAAGACTGATGGAAGAGCTGTACAAAACCCAATCTGTAACACAATTACGTGGAATAGTCATATGGATTTCATAACTTCACTTCATGAAAAGCTTAATAAATTAAGTACACTAAACATTTACCTCCAGAACTTTCCGCCCCTTCACTAAATCATCCGTTTCAAATCGTACAGCATGATCCAGCGCGTAACACATCTCAAAAACGCCTTCCCATTCTTCCCGTGGATCACTTCCTACAGATAAAAATTTACAACTTACGAACTGCTTCTCACCTTTTGTCTAAATTTTTTTAAAAAAAAATTCCTCTTTCATGTTGTCGTGAAAACGGCATTTCATAAAATGATTTATTAAACTTGCAAGGTCTTCACACTTTCAAGTGATTAGTTAACAGAGATAAAAAAGGACAAAACCTCCAAATACTGATAAACAACGGTATTGAATTTTTTTAAATTCTGTTCTGTTACTGATTTTTATCTTCAGGTTTAGGTATGACCAGTTCAATCTTGCTGAATTTCTCAAAAAAAGATAACATTCTTCACTCTAGTCGCAATGGATTTTTAAACGATATCGAATATAGAAATCTTTTTCTGAACTATTCTAAAAGCGAGTGCTTTTAATAAGCTTGAATAAGAGAATGAGAGGGACCTTCTTGACAAGAAAAGGACAACATATTTAAAATTTACTTTCCTACCATATTAAAATTTATGCCCTTTAGGATATTGACGAATGGTTTGTACCACTTTATTTATTAAATTCATCAAAACATCAAGAAAAAATTTTTCCCAATTTAAAAAAAAAAGAAAAAATAACAAAAAGAAAATTAAAAATGTGGGAAAGAAATTCAAATGTAAATCTTATTGATATCATCAATCCAAAAGAGTGTAATCAAACGAACAAATCTTACCTTCTATAAAGCTTGTTTTACGTGAAACATTTTTCTCAATCGATGAATTTTCCTTTATTGATGCTGCATGTGCCGGTGCCACATAACTGATTTTCAATCCGGAATCCAACTCTAATGTGCCCTCTATAAAGGCTCCTTGGCTGCTTTTTGTTGAGTTAGAACGAACCATATTACGATTCTTTCTTCAATATTTTTCACAAATCTCCGTAACTATAACATCAAAGACTTTTTTTGAACAACATTTCGATATCAAATCACAAGACAAAATGTCGCAGAAGTTACAGAATCCATGTCATTCAATGCAATAATCTTTTATTAATGGTATACCTCATTGTATTTCCCCAAATAATAATGTCAGCTATAGATCTGTAAATTTAATTCAAAACTGCTAGTTAAATCACTTAAATCTCTCGATTTCACAAATAACCCTAACTTAAATCCTTATCCGCTTGGTTACAAATAGGAACATAAACGTGAACCGCTTCTAAAGATCAAAAATTATTGATGTATTACTTCTAGATTAGTATTGAGATTCATTTCTCTGATCTCTAAATCCTACCATAAGTAATTTTTGGGGACAGAGGTGCAGGAATAAAAATAACAAGAACATTCATCTTAAGCCAAATAATTCAGTGATAATCTTCGATCTTTGTTATTATTCTAATCACTTAAACATTCGTGTTGTAATATTATTATATCATTATTATTTTACATTTCATGTTGTAATATTACTATATCATTATTAAAGAAATAAGGTAATATGAGGAGAATGAAAGAGATATCTCCCAAATAATCGAAATATCACCATGATTTTTTGAAATAGAAAGTTAGGAGTGTAAATGAATAACAAATAAATTGCTGGCATAGAAACGAAAGCGAAAACTTGATGAAATCATTAAAACATTGAAAAAAAATTTCTAATTTACAACATCATCATGATGAAGTGAAAGCGATAAACATTCCTTCTACAGAGCGATAAACATTCATTCAAGCGTAAAATATCATTTTTGAAAAATATAAGCCAAAGATATCAAAGGAACTTTACATGCTTGAAAGCCTGAAATTTGGACTTCTTTTGCACCCACTAATTAATTTCCTAAATAATGGACGCCAAGTTTTTCATTAAAATTTATATATCTATACATATATGTAGAAGTATGAAAAGTTAGAAGAAATATCAAAAGTTTAGATATCAATTCAGATAACTTAAAATATAATATTAACATTTAATTGGAGAGAAGTGCGATATTCATTTCCTGCGATAGCTATTTCTTTCAATCTTGAATATTAGTCTTATCCCAAAATTACCAATTCATCATTTCATATCATATCCCGTAGTAAATAATGCCGTTTATGCAAATTTTGTGATAATTCAATTTATTCCTATCATCACATCACTAATTTCAGAGTGCCACTCATTCATTCAATTGGTAATAGTATCTGTATGACTTATCCAACAATATTTTCCTTCATTCCTTCCGAATGAGTCAGTTCATATGGTAGCTAAGCTATGCTAAAGCATTGCAACCAAAGTATCTGTTTTCCGAAATCTTATTTTTGTGAAATCTAATATTGTTTTCCTATCTGAAATGTATTGACGATTAAAATTGTCAGAGCAATCATTCTTTTTTTCCTCTAAGTTCTCAATAAGAGAGATCATTTTCCTTCCAGTAATAAAATCTCAATTTGTGCTCGGAAAAACATTTGAGAACAGTGATAACAGACTTCTTTTCTTTTCCTATACTTTATTGGAAGTTGTTTAGATAGACTTCAGAATCCACCTTCCCCTAGTATTTCTATTCCCATAACATTTTGCAAAGTTGTTATCGCTGTTCTCAAATTTCCATTTCCATAACATTTTGCAAACCTTGAAAGAGAGTATTGAGAAGATTCAAATCCTTAGCTCTTTTCATCTTCCTCTCTAGTTGTTTATACATCTTAAAGCACCAGAAGAGACACAAAGGAAGAGAAGGGTCACATCATGATGATACTAATTCCAAGTGTGCATTCTGCAATATTCTGTAAACAATGATGAAAACAAATCTCGGACAAATGTTAATCAAAATAGGATTAGTTTCCTTCAATTTTCTCGAATGTTTTCGTTTTTCGAAATCTACCACTCTTCTTATCAACAATCGCTATTTATTTTGTTGCAAACAATTCAACAAAAGCGAAACTCGGTTTTTTTATTAACCTTCATATCATTTTCACCTGCAGGGCTGCTTGAGGCTTTAGTGCAACAATATGCCGTAGTTAGTCAAGACACTTTGACACCACTATACGTGATGAATGTACATTCCTTAAATTCTACTCAAAAAATCTCGCCTCCAATTATTGGTTTCATTTTGAAACTTACTATGATTTACAACTAGTCAACCGATCAAATAACTGATGAAAAAATGATAATGAAATTGGAACGACACTGAAGATTTAAATTAAAAGTATTTTGAAGAGCTGTTCGTAAAAGTGATCCTACGAGCTAATAGTCTGTTTAGTCTTATCTGAAATCTTTTCTCTCTAGGCATTAGTTCTTTAAATAACAAAAACATGTACCACTTGGAGCTACTCATCCACTTCCTATTTTATTTGATGCATCCAAAATATATTAACATTTTTCAAAAAGTTTATTTTCTAAACCAATTCAATCATCAAATAGTATATATCACAATGAAAGCAAAAAAGTTAAGAAGATTTTAAAGTGAAATCTATCATTCTAACATACATATTTCCTAAGGGAAAAAGTTCTCAGGCCACTGTTTAGGATTTTCTACTCCAACTCTAAATATTGCTTATGCCTTCAACTTACTATGAATCGCATTTTGTTCAGCTTAAATTCATTCAAATATTTAAAAATGAATCGAAATCGACGTTCCGGAAGATGCAAAAAATAAAAAATACTGCTTCATAACTGGTTATACTTCTTATTGACCAGACGGCATGGTCCTTCATATCACAATGTTATCTGGAAAACAATATTAGCAAATGTTATGAAACAAACCATTCTTTTCATGTTCTACTCAAAAGAATGCCAATATTTGAATGCATTAAAAGTTCAATGTTTCAAGCAATTTATAAGAAAGCTGAAAGGGAAGAGGAAAAAGGAGCGACATTAACAAAATAATAAAGTGATTGCGATCCAGAAGTATAAGGAAATTAACGGAATGATCAAAAGCATAAATGAGCTAACAATCTGCCGAAATTCCAAAAACAAAAGCTAAAGGTTATAACGTTAATTTCGTAAGGTAAGAATTCAAAAGCATTTTAAATAAAAATTTGTGGGATAATCACTTCCTAAAGTTTATGATACTGGATATTTTAAAGATCCGATACTGGTGACCTCGGAGGAATCACTTTACAGGAATGAGACAGCGAGAATACCAACCGGTGACCTCGGAGGAATCACTTTACGGGAATGAGACAGCGAGAATGCCAACCGAGTGATGACCCTGCCCTATTCTTCACTACCAATGGACAACTCTGCCACTCTGTCAGCCCACTCAGTATATGTATGTGCCTATCGATGTGATACGATGGGCGTCTCACGTAGCGCTATAGTAATGGCCACTCTTCGGGAAATTTCTAGAATTTCTAGATGCGCACACGTTGAAGGGAAATACTCAATTCAGGCAGTATTAGTTAGTGCCACTAGGTAAATGTCCATTGTGGAAACGGATCTCCGGTCAGCTGACTGATCAATAACGTCTTCCGTTACTTTCTCTTTCTGTCTCTCAATATTATAGAGACAAGTTGACCAATTCGTCCCAATGCTTGCTTTTTGTCCTCAGCTCCGAACTGAATGTACTTTCATGTAAGGCTATACTATTTTTTCATTGAAATGACGGAACTAGTGGTATAAGGAGGAGTGATCACCAATTTCGAAATTGACAGATACCATGCTGTAAATCATGCTAGTACGATTCCAATGATCATTTTGAAGTTAATAAATAATGAAACAAACGACTAGCTTGTTGATCGATTCTATCCCCTATATTTGGTATCAGAGATCAACAAGACTCGTATTACTTAATCTCTCTTTACCGTATGAGCCATCCTAACAGAATGGCAAATAGGCGATTTTATACGACTTCTGCAACTCTGCTCATAAAACCGAAATAAATGGCTGCAAGACATTAATTTCACCATGTTTTTGCACCGTGCAACCTATGATTGTTGTGTTGCCAACCGGACAATAAAAGTTCTATAAATCAGTTTTCATTCATATGAACACTACAAAATCAATGTTGAGACAAAATGAAAGTGGAAATTACAAAGATATATTAGCCTTCATAGCGTAATCATTAAAATATAGGATAATGTGTACTGATGCATCCGATGATTATCCGTCTACGGCTCGTTGTAACTACTAGAAGTAGAGAACTCTGGGTACATTGAATATCGAATGGTCATGGTATCTAGACCTCATTTCTGAGTGATTGAGAGATGTGATGAACGTATATCAGAATAATGGTAGATGACGTATGCTCGTAGCTGAACACTCCAACACATTGATGAATTCAAAAACACGCTTTTTAGGTCACACTCCAGGCCTTTCAGCTTCTAGGTTATGTTCGTCGTGCAATTTAAGAAAAATAGAGCACCAATAGCAATTTTATGTATAAAATTGACATAAATTAATGCGAAAGATCCAAAAGCTCATAGTATGTAAACAACAGAACGTGATGATACATTTTTTTCACTTACCAAAGCGCTTATAAAGCTTGTTCATAAAAAAAATAGCACATACATTTCATATTACCTATAAAAAAAGCGCTGGAAACAATAACTGAAAGCAAATAAACTATTGACGAAAATAACCACATCAATTCTCATTAAATTTAAATTATATGTTAGAAAAAAGGAGTCAATACATATCATTCTACTGAGCATTGTCTCGTCAAAATTAGCTTTTCAAGAGAGACTATATAATTATATGATTTAATCATTGCCACTATAGCCACATTTCATGGATTTAGTTTGGTATTCCAATCTGCAGACAATCTTAATAGAACAATTCCTTAAATTTATATTTTCCGTGATTATCAAATACAGTTTCAAAACGCGCGTAAAATTATGATAACTTAATCACTTTTTCATACTTACACATCATATTTATTAGGCAGAAGCACCTGGTGTTGTCCTGAGTATTTTAGCGGCCTTCTCTTCTTCTATCCTTTTCAGTTCTTCGTCAACTACCAATTTCCGTTCTTCCAGAAATTTACGGTACTCCACTGGGTCAAGATCCTCACGTACAATTTTGAGCCCAATTGTGCGGGCTGTTTTAATGAGTTGTTCACATATCAACTGAAGGAAAAATCCATTTCGACAGTAAAATAACGAAATGCTTAACGATGACAAGTACAATAAACACTATTTACTAATGATATGAGAATTAATATATCAAAATCCGGCGTTAATGTAAATAAAAATGACTAACTTTTAATGGGACACCAACTAAACATTTATCAGTAGCCTTTATTTTGGCTATCTCATAAATATGCTTTACTGTAATCATTCCGGAAATTTCCTCATCTGAAAGTCTACAATATTTTTTAAAAAGGATATATATATTACAGTCTTCCATGCACCATACAAAGCAATTCACATGAAATTTTTCATTTGGATCAAAAATAAGACAATCACTACATTAGCTATGGAGGCCAATAAAAATGGTTGGTTTGCTTGTAGACTTTTTTACGTTATTTCGTCAATCAATTAATTCAGAATTAAAATTTTGCTTAAATATTTTGAAATTTAAGCATAGTTACGATCACCAGCCATTAATACTTACGTGGACGCGTAGCTCCACGCCTTATGCCTGCTGCATGCATCAGTAACCACATAGATGTTGGTGTACAAATCTCCATGTCATATGTACGATCGGGCTTTATTGTGAGCCGTACTGGTAACGGGATACCTGTTCGTAACAATAATTTTGAAAGCTTCAATTTTTTTCATTTCCTTGTTAGAAATTAACAATGAAAAATCACTGGACCTTGAACTGAAGTAGAGGTCAACAAATTCTCATGAACTCAAAGGAAAAATCCATTTACATGTTTCGTTTTTCTAGTTATAAAGATATGTTCTTCAAATCGAAAATCTGTACGACCGTTAGAGTATATAATAAATTCAGAAAAAAAAGTACCGGGCTTGATATTATTTGTTGTTCGATTGAAATCTTTGCAAAAATTCGCTACATTAATGCCCCTTTTACCCAGATTTGGTCCTAGAGGTGGTGCAGCTGTTGCCATCTGCGCTCTAAACAATTAGTCTTACTGAAGAAAAAATTTTAAATGATCTACATTTTTAAGAAAACTTTGTGCGCTTCAATTACTACCACAGTTTTAGAAGTTTGATTGAAGATGTTTGAGAGTAAACAGTCACACATCACAAAGGAATTTGTCCAGATACAGGTATGCTGTAATGCTTGTTTTCGTTTTTGCAACGGTGACAAGTTGTTGAGTGATGTTAAAGCAAGGTCACAGGAACAACCGTTTTTCAGATATTCAAACAGATCAAACGACAACAGCACACAAGAAGCAAATATAATCAGCCGATCTCATTAAGAATCCAATTAAATAGAAATATTACAATATATCATTTTTATATAGTGCACCATTACCAGTCGTTACTGGTAAAAGAAATAACGAAAATAACATGGAGAAGAGAATTAAAATGTTAAAATAATTTTTAAACAATTTTATGCGCAATTAATACAACTGATTAATATAAATTAATGCGATTAGTGGAATCCCATGATAAATAAACTTACTTGACAATCACTTTGTATAATGGATTATGGATAATTTTGATAACAGGCTTCTTTCTCACCCGAGCACCTACTTTTGCCACTGTCGACATTTTTTTGTAACTAAAATAAACTGACAAACATTTTAGAATACATCACGTATCACTACCGCTACTTCGGCGTCCCATTGCATTTTAAGCGTTCTACCGAGTGTTCATGTTTGTCAGTCCGAAGTTTGTTGGTGCCGAATCCGAAGTTTATTAGGTTTATTACTTGCTTTCAGGCAGTAGTGCTGCATTATTCGTTTAGTTGGGTGAGTAGCAGCGCTCTTGGGGTGGGTGGGGCCGTGGGTTGGTAGGCGATTCGGTTGATTGGTGCCAAAGTGGATGGTAAGTAAGTGTGTGGATAGACGGTACCATAGGGGGGAAAAGGTTCTGGGCGCAGGTGCATAGTACCGTGAGTGTATGACATACAAATGATGAGCGTTCCTGTTTGTAATGGGGTGTGCGTGGGCGATAAACCTATATGTGTATAATATATATGTCAAAGAGCGGAAGGATGCAACAGGCGAGTGGAACGATCGAGAAGGAAGTGACAGGAGGAGAGTTGGGGAGCATGGTAATGGAAGAGGATTACCTTTACGAAACTATGGATCCAGCCGGTGGAGCACCTATTGAACGGGGTCAAACAACTGCTGATGATGGTTATAGTGATGGGCCACCGGTTTGCGAAGTTTATGAAACTATCGATGAAAGCAGCGGTATTAATCCTTGTAAGTACTAAATATAACACTAAGTTGTACGTTATCATTATAAACTAATAAAATAACATGTTTCTGTGAGAATTAATTCATTGTTGAATTAAGCGGCAATTAATCATGGAATCCGCTAGTTTCATACGACACCGGTTTCCATTTAAGCATTAGAAAGCAGTGCGGGATCGTATGATGCATATCGTCCTGGATCATCGTTCGCTACTCGTGCAACCCTTCCTCCACACGCTAAAGTGATGATGTTGATGAAATCAAACACACCGGGAGAGAAGCCAAGGCTGGTGAAACTGGAGCCTGTGGAAAATCCCTCAAAACCTGATTTTCGATTTGCTTTTGAGACGCTGCGAAAATGTGTGAAGAAAAGCACTCCACTACAGGTTCCACGTACTCGCAAACGACGAATTATTCAGCCTGTAATGAAAAAAAATAAGGTTTCCTTTCTGGATTGCTGCGCTATTTCTTTAGTAAAATTATAACTAATTAATAGACCAAAAATCTTGTTATTTACTTTTTCAGATATCCTACATGCTGTGAGTAACTAATGAAAAAGAATTCAGACCTTAAATTTAGAAACAACGATGAAATTCAAAGGCCATTGGAGATTCAGTTATTTTTTCAGAGCGCTGTCAACCCTGGAGAATCTAGACAAATGAATGCACGGAGCGGACGAAAAGACCTGAAGTCAGAACCTACTAGTGATGATGAAAGTAAGCTGCAAAAGTGTGAACTATGCATTTAATAAAATAATTACTATTCTGAAGTCGTTGGAGAACTTTCGAAATTTTCTCGAATTATTTTGACACTCCTGCATTTATTTAATTCGGTTTCCTTTAGGTATTGAGAGTGAACGAAATAGAAGGCCTAGACGTGCTCATAAAGCTCCACAGCGATATGGAGATTATATCGATGAGACGAATCAGGATGCTGCACGCCTAAATCTAGCTGATATTCAGGGTTTTGAACCAGAAGCCGAGGAGTCAGGACAAGGAGAAACATCGCGAAGAAGCCATTCAACTAACATGCGAAAGGTGAAACTCATGTTAGAACAGTGTTAGTCAATTTCGAAACTGGTTTTCATTTCCAAACACACTGATTTTCAAAATTAGAAAAAGACGTATGGTTTTCAAGTTTTCTCCTGATAATTACGGTAATTGATTCTACTCTAAGATTTATGGTTTTGAATATATTGCGGGAAATTGTTGACTACGGATAATTTTAAGAGAAGTTTTGATGGAAATTTGTCGGAAGGGCAGGAAGAAACAAATGAAGAAGGTGAAGATGATAATGAAAATGAGTTCTTCGAAGACGAAGAGATGGTTGATGTAGAAGGACGTGAAGAAGAGGAAAGGCTTAATGAAGTAAGTTGAGTGACATAATGCTTGGGTTTTTCTCTTGTGATTTCAATGGTATATATCGTTCAGATTTTTGTCTAATATTCCGAAGTAAAAAGACAAAGGATATTGGTACTTGCATTGTAGAATGTTTCTTATTTCTTACTAATGCGATATGTTTTTTTTTAATTTCATATGTAGAATAGCGAAATTGAAGGGGAAGAACATGATTTTACTGCTAACAAGAAGTTCAGCATTTTCCACCGATATTTGATTTTTGTCCGTTTTTACCGCCAAAGGCTTAGTTTGTTTTACATAACAGTTTGATACGTTATTAAGTATTTCGAAAAAATATTGAGTTTTAGTTCGTAAATTCTAAAATCAAATATCGAAACTTGCAGACTGCCGAGGAAAATATAAAGAAGGATGGAAATCAAAAATCTGCAGGTGGGCAAAAAAGAAAGCTGCAATGCGATCGTTGTAATCGTTACTTCGCTAATCACAATAGCATGAATGCTCATCGTTTCAAAGTACATCGAGTTGTCATACGTGTAAGTTTTTTTCTAAACTATTTCGGAATATATTTTTGAAAATATGCATAAGAAAATGTATCAAAGGCAGGAAAGTCTTGCGGATTATTAGCTTTCCCTTTTTTTGAACTTTTGGTTTACAGCGATTTAGTGCTTCATTGAATACAATATCAGTTGTTGATTATTGTTGTCGGTTTTACCATTTCTGTGTGTTTAAAATGTTTTTCTTGAACTCATACTAGAATACTTTTCTAGGCTTCCGTCAAATGTCCAGGTTGTGAGCATCGTGCCACAACAATCCATACGTTGAATGAGCATGTGGCTGACGAACACGGTGTCAAACTGCAGTACGTCAAAAGAAAATTCAAAAGCACTGGAGAATTTCAGGTTTTTTTAATCTGTATACGTATTTGAAAACTACCTTTTATTGTTATTTTGATATTTTATTTCTAAAGGAGAAAAATGAGTCACGATAGAAAGGAGAGGGAGGAGGAGTGATCGGAAGCAAAAAAATGCGTTCGGAAGTGAATAAAAAAGAATGAGGAGCTTCCGCTGAAAGACAAATTTTTGCATTAACAGTTTTCTGGAAAGAATTCCATTTGCCATTTACAGAATTATTTGGACGATTTAGCTGTGACTCGAAATATGGGATTTGTTTTGCATAGGAAGTCAGAAAATAAACGACAATTATATTGCAATCGTTCTGGAGCAATAAGGTGATTTTGTTAAAACTAAGGAAAAATGTGTTTATTTATAGATGATTTACGAAGAAACGGAATTCGATATAGTTTTTTAGTTATTTGTGACAAATTTTTTAGCAAATGGATTCTAGCAAAAAGTTTTGATAAATTTATTTTTTGAAATTGTAGAGTCAGCAAAGGAGGTTCGTTGCGTAATCGCCCCCGAAAAGGGACTGCCAAAATTGGTGCAATGTGTCCTGCTCATTTGTTTTATACAGAATGTGACGATGGGTAAGTGACTAAATATATTGTTTTTACCTTTCTTAAAAATTTTAAATATTTAAAAAACTTTTTGATCTATTTCCTGTAGGACTGGAATATTAAAAGGGCGTGTTGTAGGTCTATCGAAGTAAACGGACAATTGACCCATTTTGGTCATGCACTAGATCCTAGGTTTGTTTTTCCAGCTACCAGTTCTGAGAAGGTATCTGCGCGTGTTAGGCTTACACGCCCTAAAAGGTATGTTTTGGTTTTTATATCTTTTGCGTCATTTTTTTGATCTTACTTTGTTTCTATGTCACTGTGTGCAATTGTTGAAACTTTTAAAAATTCATATTTCTCAAATTAATATTGATACTTTTGTTTGAAACCCTGACAATTGCAGAGATATGCTGCGCAGAAGTGTTCCAGTGGATCTCCAAGGTTAATCGTTTTCGCTTTATTTTATTAAATTTTTAAGCTGAGTAATAATACCATATTTATTTATCAAAATTTAATAATCTTTATGAAGCTCGCAGTTCGTCAGATATCGATTACAGATCATAGCAAAAGCGCAGGAAGCGATGATGGTAGTTTCGTCAATGTTGATAATGATAATACGAATGGATTTGATGAAGTGTGTAATAAGTTAATTGTTTTCATTTTTTTGATTTGCGCTTACACTCACTGGTAACCAAAAATTTTCTAATGCCTAATTTGAGTACTTAGCATATACTCGGCCGATGGAATTTGAAACCTGAATATAAATAGATGCTCGGATAATGTGGGTTCTAAATAATGATTTGTGTTATCGGACTCGCAATTGTAAATTATGTCAGCTAAATAATGAGAAAAGCTATTATCTTGCTTATCTTTAATGGTCTTTTAAATTTATTTGTATTTAAACAGAAATTACTTTTAGAGCAGAGGGCGTCACAGAGGGGAAAATGAAATTGTACTGGAACAGCGGTACGGGCCACTGCATCCAAATTCGGATGAAATTGATATAAGGATGAAAAATATTGATCGACTTTGTTCGTTTTTATTTGACAATGTGTCGGAGCAACTTTATCGTTTGAATGATGAAACGATGGATATGGTGTTGAGGGCAGTAAGTGTGATTTGAATTTGTGATTTGGATTTGAATATGATTTTTTGGCGGACGGTTGTTGCTCACAGTTTTCATTTCAGCTTCGTACAACGCAGAATTCAATTTCAAATTTGAATAGTATGATGATACAAATTAAAGAGGGTGACCCTGATGTTGTGCAAAAATTTCAACGTCGTGGACCAGGCTCACGTTATGCGCAGTGGTTGCCGTCGTTTGCAAATATGCCAGAGAGAGTACGCACAGAATCGGTAAGTTTTTCTTTATTTTTAGCGATCCATACAATATTAAAGTTTCAATTGAATTTATGGAACCAAAATATTTATGCAAAGTTTAGACTTTTGTTTTAGTTGAAAATTTTTACATCTGGCCATTCCAATAGTTGTTGGCTTCGATTTTTTGGCGTTATCGTAAGAAAAAAAATGAGAAACCTAATAAGTTGGCCACATCAAAGTTCGTATTACTAGAGATTGCTGCTTCTTAAGTTGATTCAATTCCAGTCGTTTTCAAATTCATCATCCGAGAGATCATTCATAATGTTCCAGACAAGCAGTCGGCAGCAACGACGGCAGATGTATGACACAGAAGATTACGATGAAGATACAGTATATTACAGACATGTACCATTGCGTACCACTGATGAGTACGAAAATGTTTACGTTGTGGACGAGGGTCAGGTTGAAACAGGTGGAGAAGTGGAAACAGGTGAAGAATATTACGAAACCTATTGATCATAATTTTTGTTTTATGCTTTTTATTTCTGTTGGTGATTTTGTTCCATTTTGTTTTAGTTTCTTTTGCACTGTTATGCCTATTTTTTAGTTATGCTGAAAAACAAATCAAAGCAGCACTTCAGAGATTCTTTTTTTCTGGAATTCAGGCTTGCATTTCTTTGTCTGATGCAGTGATTTATTAACAGAATAGCCGAGGGCATTTTACAAAGTTGATCGCTCCAAGGTGCATTGCTTGAGCAATAAGAATAAGCCAAAACGATTGCTTTTAGCTAATTCTTATCGATCATTGATTAATGTGAAGATTGATAGAAATAACTCACAATAGAGCAATTTTCGGATTTTTTAATATCCGACAACGGAGTGAAGGGTCTTATAAGTGATAAAATATTGTTTTAATTGTATTTAATTTTGAACTTCTTGTACATTGTGATTCCAGTTACAAAACGTTAGTGGATGCTCCATATATTTCTTAGATTGTTATTTTTAAGAAGTATACACTTTTAAAAAATACATTTCATTAAAGTTAGTTGCTGTTCGAAATGTGGGATGGGCCGGCGTTAATACTTTTTAATTTTGTACAGTAGGTTTTGTTCCTGCCGAATGAATAATGCGAACATTATTCGATTGAAACTTTCTGGAGAAATTTGAGGTATTGGTTACTGTTTTTATGACAACACCCGAATCGGTAATCTCATCGATAATGCTGTTATATAAACTATTTATTAATTAATTTGTCTTGCACTTCGAGGAGATCAAGATTGTATTAACTGTTCTATAATTGTTGACAATCTGAAGTGATTGATTATCGAATCCAGTAGGCAGGGTAGCGCAGATCGCCAGTGAATGTCTATGGGATGTATTCAATGATGGAGAAAGAAAGCGAAAGAGGAATTGGAAAAGAAACTACGTTTTCCGCGGAACATGAGAGATTCCCCTGGTTTTCTGGATCGCATGGATCATGAAAGCAACTGGGAAGATGATGGAAGTGGGGAACTCCTTTCAAGTTTTTTGCATTAAGGACCTTGTTGGTGAATTGTTCTATAATTGACTTCACGACCCATTCTTTTATCAGGTCTCCTGTCAGAAAATGAGTAAAGTCACTCCCAATGGGAGTGGTTGAAATAGCCATTGTAGCAACTGATTTCTGTAGGATGACTTTTTACCTTCCGCACATTTAGAATTTATATGGAATTATAATTGCAAGTTCCGGTCGTAAGCATAAAATCTTGAAATAATGCCAGTGCGATAGAATACTTAGTGATGCAAGAAATTCAATCACCAATGAATTCGTGTCATGGTTTTTTTAATTCTAAGTAACACATAGATTATCAGGATGTCTTGATAATTTCTGAAAAAATGCTGCATTAAGGACTCGTGTTTTTTGGATTACCTGTTTTAGTCAGTTTATCACCATGAAAATTGGGAAAGATATCAGGGTAAAGCGTATGGAGAGTAATTTGATCCAGATACTGACAAGTTTTTGGCTGATACACGGAAGCAGCTGCATTTATGAATGAATGAGTGTAATGGCGCTTCCAGTCGTTTGAATCTCATTACTTATCCAGATGTTATCTGTAAACGTTGTTTTACGAATTTCTCTTTCAATTTCCATCTAACAAATGGATTGTCGCAAAAACAGCTGGCATCCTAAGATTTTTAAACAAAAAAAAAATTAGGCACTGGTCCAGATAATTTTAAATGGTCACCGTGGATCAAAGACTGTTGTCGGAGACTTGCGAAAAAAATTTATTGTTTTACGCAAGATTTATGGTGGCGAAATGCATTTCTCATTTCGGTGACATGCACGGCTTCATTAGCTAGATATCCTGAACAAATGGCTACTAAAATTGTGATGCATGCTGTCCCCCTTCTGAAGTAGTGTTTTCTTTTACATTACTAAAATTCTTTGGTACTTATATAAATCATTTTTTAAACACTCCAATCCGGATCCAAAATGCTTAGCCACCAGGTTTTTTATTTTAGCAAAAAATTTAAAAAAGTTTTCCATTTTCATTCCATGTTTATCAAGTATTAATCAAACATTGGTTCAGGTTTCTACAATGGTGAGTCTTATGCTTGGAATAAAACCAAAAATTCGTTGCCAATTTAGCAATATTTTGATATTACATAAGTCTGAAATATCATTTGTTTCCCACTTCGCTGAATAAAACCGACTTGTGAAACTTGTGAGAAAAACCCAGTAACGAAACAAGTTTTTTTGCTCCATCCGTTCTGATTGTTTTAATATAAAATTAAAAATAGAACAAAGTTAAAAATTACTACTATCCAAATTAGATAAATACACACTCATATCAGACGGAAATTGTTGCCCAAACAGTTATATGGTTCATCGCTTCACTTGGTATATTAACCAGGCTTAAATCTGCTGTGAAACAAGATACACTTTTAAGCAACTCTGTTTATCATTACCTACATTTAACAAAATCTCAAATAGCTAATTTCAAAACACAAAAATACGCAAGCCGTAGAAATCAAATCTAAATGTAGCGTGAAAACAGATATTTGTTAGCACAATAAGGTATTCAAAAAATGCAAATGCTGAAAAAACATAAGGCTCGCACCGGCTATTATGACGATAGTACAAAAGAGCACAAATAATGAGAAATGACACAGACCACTTGTAACATGTCTTTTTCACCCTGCAATTTTCATAATATTTATTTCATTATATTTTCTTAATGGTGTCGGTTGCTGCGCTTCCCTACACCAATTACATCCAGACATGGATTTGGTGAAATATAAGAGTCAGATTATATTATTCAGTCATTATTTGGTAACAATCAGTTGGTTCAAATAATTTACTTGCTAGGCATCTGCTCTTTGTTTGATGCTCATATAATATATGCCCTCCCATGCCTAGGCATCATTCATCTTATATGCTCTTTCCCATACAGCAATCAAGTGATCAAAGTATCTCCGATGCTCAGAAATGCATAGATCCATTTTCGTAAATTCAATTTACGATTTGCAATTGAACATGACAACAAAAATTTTGTAAAAACAACTTAATAAATGAAAAAGAAGTCAAAAAATTACCGCACCAACTTTTTCCAGCAACTTAGTAAATGAAAAACTAATAAAGTCAATAACCTGTAAGATTTTCTTGTATGAGTATTATAATCACAGATGCCCGTTATTCGATATATTATAATATGTAACACACCATGAATCATTCCCGCTATCTGAAAATATTCACAATTAAAAAAGAAAAAAAACTTTTTTCTTTTTCTTCCAATAAAACCAAAAATTTGGAGAAACCTTTGTGTCGATAAAATTTAACCAACACATAATGAACTGCAAAGTGAACCTGAAAGATGGAGAAAGCAAGAACATGGCGAAAATGATTATCTTTAGATGAAATAGCGCTGACCACTGCTAAGCAAAATAATTCTAATAGGCTAAGAAAACAAGTGAGATAACGAAAAGTACTTCGCACAGTAGTTTCTAACGGCACTCTGAATAACTGCGCATATGCAAACGCTGCTAACACTCTGAAAATTATAATATATTAGAAGTACAATACCGAATTTCTTCCAACTGCTCGACTTCAATAAATTATACTAGCCGTTTTTGTTTCTGGCATTGGTTACAATATTTAGCTGGTCGTCATTACCTTTGCACTAAACTTAATCTTATTCCATGACTCGAGGTTTTAAATTTTGACTTTCATCAAAAAAATTTACCGAGGTATAAGATGAACGAAAATCAGAATCCTCCAAATCAACCGCCCCCAATAGAAATCACCAATAGCAACCGATATTGATGGGAGAACATTAGGAATACTACAATGAGTCCTGCAAGCAAAATTAATCGTAGAGAACGTAGTTAAACGTTTAAACGTAGTTAATTAATCGTAGTTAAACGTTAAATGATAATGTATTTTTTTGCATCATTTCAACAAAATTTTTTTTACTGTAAAAAGTGATTAAGGACTTTAATCATGAATGATTAAAAAATTTCATAAAATACATATGATTTGCTTGCAGAAAATTTGAAATCAAAAAGTTTTGAGCCCAATTTACTTCTATTTTCTATTTTCAAGAAATATCCCTAGCACTTTGAAGATTTAATCTGTTAATCTGCACAAGAATCCTAAAAAACCTAAAAAAACAATTGAAAAAATCGAAATGAGCGTTTCGGCGCTTGCATATTCAAACTAAGCAATAATGTTAAACTGTACTTACTCCGTAGCTTTTTCGAAATTGCTATACAATGCGAAAAAAATACAAAAACATAGACCAATAACAGGAAAGGAAGAGATAAAATATGTAGCGGCACGGGAGGAGATACTAAAACATGCCTGAAAACTAAATGATTTAGTCTTATGGTGATTCTTAACGCTTAAATAAAGCCAGCATATATCTTTCATTTTAAAAATTTCCAAAAAGTCCGTATAAAATTTACTTTTTGATTATATAAAGCGTAATAATCAACCACGGTACCCAGAAATAATGGTATGACACCAAATGTAAAAGCAGTGACGTGATGCTGAAAATATGACCATTTATTTATAGGCCAATTGATGAATATTGACAAAGAGAGTGAAGTTCAAGCCCGGGTTCTTCCTAAACAATAGCAATGGCATAATTGTTTCATTTTAGCCACTAATATTGAGTGTCTGTTACTTCGACTATTGCAAATCAACCTATCTTTATACTTCATTTCTCTTGTTGACCGCTCGCTAAAGTTAAGTCAACTTTTTATCTACGCCGTAATATCTTATTTTGAATATTTATCTTAAATGCAAACGTCCACAAACGTGTCTTCCTGAAGTCAACTGTCAACTATAAAATGTGCTATGAACAAAATTGCTGACAATAGGATAACTTACGTGACGGAAAACCTGTGAATTTTTATCCGATTTTAATCGATAAAATGGCTGCATGATACTCAATTATTCGAAATTCACTTTTGATACACCTAGAAATATTTTATAATTACAACTTCTTCGTTGGTCATTATAGTAAAGAAATAAACCAAATTATTGTTACTGGAAAAAACAGGACCTTTCTCCTAAAAAAATACCCGCACATTCGAAACCAAGAGAAGAATCTGAGCATTTCCGTTTATTCACTCTCCATCCAAAAGATACCAAGCGCTTTCCATCGATGCGCTCGCTATTAATAACCTCATGATGTCATCAAGAAAACAACAAAAGGACGAACCATTAACAAATCAATGTCTGCAATTTAAACCGAAACCCATTCCGGAGATCATTTTAAGAAATTATATTGTGTTGTGTTTCAATCTGATTGAAGCTACTCTTTTAATCATTGTTGTTTTTCACGTACGTTGTGCTTTATCATCAAATGCTATTAATTTATTCCATTTTCCTAATAACAATACATTTCTTCCCCCTCATTCACAATATTGTTTTACTCCTTTTTCACACTCTAATGAATGACCTGTGCTATTTTACATTGTTCATCCACCAGTGCTCTTTCGTAACTCTTATCAATCTCTAATCTCTCTCAAATATATTTGTATCTCACTGTTGTCTCGATCATTATGACCTTATTTGTATTATTCTTTGCAGATTTTTGTTATGCGGAATTATAGGATAGTAAGGGCGAAGGAAGGAATTAATGATTTAATTTTTTCAATTTTTGAGTAATGGCTGTCAATTTTTTATAAAAGAATGATGCCACCGTAACCTTTTAGGTCAATGAATTGCACTAAATGATCATGTTCAGCTTGGAATTCCATAATCTTTCATATTTGAAATACTGCCACTTTTTCATATTATCGATCACTTACATAAAGAATATAGCTAAATTGCGATAACATATTTCTGCCTGTTGAATGCAAACCATTCGCTACGCAATAATCTTTCTATGAAGGAAAAAAATAACGATTTGCGGACGCGGGGTATTGTTTTGAGAGAGTTGATTTTTTGTGGCAGATGTAAATGAGCTGAATGCATATATAGTAGTGCTATATAGGAGGTTTATGATTTAAGTAGTATAATTTATTAAGCAGTATTTTGTTACTCCTAAATTTCTATCAACTTTACTTTAACTTATCTTCGTTGTTTGTGGTTAGTCGTACAACTTTTTTTAAAAATTTTCAAACGAAAATTATTTCTCTTATATTTGACTAACTCTATGCGTTTGTCTTGACTAATTGACTAACTCTATGCGTTTGTTTTTCTGGTGACCATTTCTGTTGATCTCAGCTTTTGTGATATTATCCGCATGCATGCTTCTGTATGCAGTCGTAGTAATCTTTCCTTTATCGGTATTTCAACTGGATCTTACGTTATCGCTTTCGTCGATATGGAAATGATATCGCATTTCCTCCACAGTCATGCAATTAGTACTCTATTCCTTATTGCTTATACTTATACCTCTACTTACTTTATACGTGCTAGTATTAAACGTAATTATTGGTCATTAGCAGTGAAGTGAACATAAACATTTTGCTATCTCGTATATGCTTCATTTAGCTTTATGAAGAAAAATCAATTTTCATTAACTCTGTCTAAATGTTCGACATAAATTTCAATACGTATTAATTCAAGCATCTAAATAACTGGTTTTATGCACGCAAAATGAATAAGCCTGATTTCAGAGTGTGCCACACTGATGGAGTATTGTACATTTCATAAAGGTAAACGGAAGATATTGGAAAGCGAGCAGGTTGATGATCACAGAAATGATATGTTCCTGAACGATTTCAAAATCAAATGCAGCAAATTAATGTTCCAGATTGACTGTGAACTCAACAAACTGTATGAAGAGGTTGTCTTTGAAGTGGCTGCATTTACAAAGTCATATTGGGAAAACACTTTACAATTATCAGGTTTTTGTTTACTGAATTTAATAAAAATTTTCCAATTATTTATTCATTTTTAACTTAAATTTTGCCATCGTGAATAGCGTTAATAATGTTTCTCTTGATTTCTGTATTGTGGTTAATAGTGAGAAGAGTAGATTAACGGAAATAACTTGGATCATAGAAAGGTAAATAAGATTTTTATAGAGTTAAAATTGGAAACCATCAACTAACAGTCATCACAGCATCGGCATCCATTATTATATGTTTTTATGAGTCAATGAGATTTTTGATATGTTAGCTATATTCTATCTTTTCTTGCTAGTTCTCAAACCAACTACCTGAAGAACTAATGACGAACTGTAGTAGTTTTTGTAGTTAATTTCCATACTGGCAGAAAAATTTTATTTGGATCATAAATTTTTTTCTTCAGAATCTTCCGTAGCAATACCAATGGCAGTGGTACGATGCGAAACACTAGATGGTTATGATTTTGAGGAAGCTTTAGTTAATGTGTTGAAGATAAAACCAATTTGTATATCACCATCGCAGACAATGCAGTTGTATGATCTCCACGAAATGCTCCGAAAAATGGGGGTAGTTACTTTGCAAACTTCACTTTCATAATGAGTTTGAACTATTGCTCTATTTTTTCCATTTGTTTTTTATCAAATCATTTTCAGGATAAAAAATATATAATATTAAAGCAAGTGGAATGTTTCACGGCAGGCCCATACTTGGATGGTTTAATTTCTGTACTCACTGATTCAGCATGGTTAGTTGTTGATGCGCATGGCAAATACATTTTCGGCTTGAAGTTTGTCTGAATATCGGTTTTAAAATTGGCAATGTTTCTGATGGATTTTGACAGTTTTATTGGTATTTATGGAGTGCCCTCTAATTTTTCAGTCGAAAAGATCATTTCAGGGAGAGAAAAATTGTTTTGGTGGTAACGGTAGCTGTAGATTTCAATGTCATTTTTACCCGCTTTTCGCAGGAAAGCATCTGGAAATTGACCCTTTACTGCTTTCATATGCCAACGCCAACGTATGCCTTGCAAGCTGTATGTGAAGCCGTCGCAATCAAGCCTGATAATTATGTATGTTCCGGAATTTGTAGATTTGGGAAATTGGAAGTGTAATAAACAACTGGTTATTGTTCATAATTACTCATTATTCGATAATATTTCAGATGATTGTTGACGGTACCCTTCATAAAGAACTTAGGGAAAGATTTTTGAGGGACAGCTTATCAGTTTGTGAAGCAAAGAGAATTCTCAGAGTAACACTTTTGCACAAATTGCTGGAATGCGAAGATTTTGGTAATGAAATAGCTGTCAGCAGCGGAAGTGTAAGTTATTTCCTACATTACAAAAAATGGGGAAAAGTTTTAAAAGCCTGAATTAAATCACTTCATGTTTTTGTTCAAGGTTGGGATGGAAACCGTATTGGCATCTTATGATACATTTCTATACCTTTTACACGAGTTAACTGCCGGTTTCCCATATCATGCAGAAAATGTGTATGAATTGCATAGCTGGATACAGTCGAATCCGAATTTTTTCACTGAGAAAGAAGGACCATACTCGTAGGTTAAACTTCACTTTTTTCGAAAGATTTTTTTTTCTATCATGTTTAGTAATCTTAAATAGAAATTAATGCTGACAAATATTGAGAGCTGTTTTAATTAAATTTCTAGTGAAAAAGAAAGGAGATAAAACTCATTTGGACATTTTTATAGCATTCAAAATGAGTATTCCATTTTGCTACTCATTTGAGATTCAAAAAGAGGTATTCCATGAGACTTATTATTGTGCAACTACATAATAAAATTATTTTCAGAACATGGAAGAGTATTTGGTTAACATGGAGTGTTGAGGAGATGGTAGACTGTTTATTAAAACTGTGGAATCCGGTTAGACGAATTACCAATTGTTACAGCAGTGAAGTGCAGGTTTTCTTCCTTTATAAAAATTGATAGTATTTTCGTATATGGTTTAAATATATAGTTAATTACCAAAATCAGTTTTGAATAGTTTTGCTCCCGGAAAATGCTATTGATGGCTGTTTTAGCAAGCACTTTTTGCTATACAGCCATTAGAATTGTTCATTCCTCCATAAAAGTAATTTAATTCTTTAGGGGGTTGTTATGGTTAAACTTATTTGGTCAGCATGTGCCAGAGATGAACGGTTAAAAAATGCTTATTAAATCGTGGAATATGCTGCAGAAATTGCTTGTTGATTTACGAGAAATTGATCAGCGAAAAACCGCACTGCAGAAGGAAGCACTCTCAGAACATGAAGCAACAGTTGTTGGTATTTGTAAGAAAAGATTGTCGCTGCATGAAATGCAACAGCGAATGAGGGTATAATTTTATTCTTGGTATAAAAAGGAAATTTATGCCTATCAAACTCTGGAAATGTATCAAATCCTCAATGCATATAAGGATTCGGGTCTTTTTCGGCTGCTCAGTGGACACGCGAGAATGCGATTTAGATGAGCAGTCCATTATTTTTAAAATTCAAATAAATGAAAAGCGTTTTGCAATGTCGAATTAGAAAATTTTTCACTTTTGTCCTTCCATATTAATAGCAAGCCATCATCTTGAAGATTTTCCATTTTTGTTCCTAATATTTTTGTTGTTTCAGGATAAAATAGCTCAGAAGAAGCGTGTGGATGTGGTATCTCATGATCGGCAAAGATTTATTAGACTTCTCACTCAGGTGTGTTGACGTGAATAGCACAGACAGAGTTGTTTTTACAAGAAGTACACTCCTTAATCTTACTATTTAATGTTCACATCCCAGTATTTCTTTCAGATCATGTCCAAGACCTTAAGAATTTTCCATAAAATGCCAAATTTGGAGAAGAAACTGCTTGTGGGGCAACAGGATGTGATGAATTTGGTTATCCCTTCCATCACGCAGAATTTGGAAAACGCATTTTTGCAACAGAAACTGCGTAACGAACACGTATGTTTCGAGTCTTGAGTTTTCAAAATCGAGGTTAGGGGGCAATTTTTCGTTTCTTACTTATTGGTTCTATATCTGTAAGTGATATGAAAAAAACCTCTTTGCAGTTCAGTCATTTAAAAATAAACGGGAACAGTTTTTCTCTTTTAGCGCAGTGGAATTCAAATGGATCTTTGCCTTGCTTACCGATCTCTTCTTGACCTCTCACTAGAATACAAGAACATTCCGATATACCGTTGGTTAGCAAGATTTCAAGAGTATTTGGTAGATTTGAATGACACCAGTCCAGTTTTGCGTCTTTTTCGATGTATCGGTGAATTGGAATTCCTGGGAATTTTGAAGCCAGCTAGTGATCGAAATAGGAATAAAGTCAATATTCTTTATGTTCCTCTTTCAGTTACCTACTGATTTTTTAGTATTATTGACTCCGAATAGTTATATATTTTCATTCTGTTATTATTGTCTTTTCATTCAGACACTTCACTTTCAAATAACTGTTATGCTTTGTTGACGGTAATTCTGACTTTTATTTAAAGGATAAGTCAGAGTTTTGTTTTATTGTGCCGTTCAAGTTTACAATTTACGTTCGTTTCACACATCACCTCACTTTTCAGTATTTTTGTATTTTTTTCAAAAGTACCTCCAATCTTTAAAATTATTTAAAGATAAAATACTGCCTACGAGAAGTTATAAACCTATACTTTTCCTGAAAAGGGTTAAAACTGCTTTTTAGGGTATATGTTGCATAATTTGTTTAAATTTTGTAGGCAATTGCTTTCGACTCTTATTATTCTTTGCATTTCGGACTTCATTTTAATGCTTTCTTGCTAATATTACATTATTCAAGAGAAAACTTCCAAATGATTTTTGATTTTTTGCCTTGTTTTACTCTCCATTTTCAACAACGTGCCTGTTTGTAGTATTGTACGTTTTTCTTATCGTTTTCAGTGTTATCAGTGAATAAAACTATTTAAATATTGCTTTGTTCTAAAAAGTGTATATTCCAAAGCATACTTCTTGGGGTTGCTGATTAAATGTAATAGTTATGAGAAAAGGGGACAGGTTAATCTTAGAAATACAAATTTAATATTTAAAGGCGAGAAATTTTTAGATTTTTGTAAGGGAATAATGATGGATTGTCACGAAAAGTCAGAGAGGAAGAAGGGATCTCTTGCTCACAGTTTTTCGAAACATAGTTTTAATTAATGGTATTCCAGTTCATTTCTTTTTAAGCCTCTTTATATCACATTTCAATAATTTAAATGTGTATAGCTACAAATACAGAAGTTGTTTTTTAAGTATCCGATAAACGCTGTATTGCATTATTTATTTTCATATATGTCTGTTGAATGAAAAGACAGAGATGGATTGACATGGAAATATATAGAAGTGTTTTTTCTTTGTGAAAGTCTTTATTCTACTTCAGAGAATGGGTTCTTCAAATGAAGGTTCAGATGATGATTATAGCGTTCTTGGTGATGCATTTCGTGATGTTGCTTTTTGCAACAAAACTGGAGAAGTTGATTGGGTAAGTTAGCTGCTTCAAATTTGTTTTTAACAATGCGGATCACAAAAATAACTTGATCTTGGCGATCTTTACTCGTTGGTTTATCTTCTATCCACTTTTGCATGTTTGTCTTACGCATAACATAATTACTACAGGGTAGTAATTATGTTATGCGTAAGAGAAACATGCAAAAGAAAACAATTTTTTTGCGTTTTGGAAGTGCAGTTGTAGTTTAAAAGACATGTAAGATTTCAAGGATACCTACAAGGAATGTATAGATCAACCAGACATGCAAGCGGTAGCTTTTTATAACCTCGTCAAATACAGCCTGTTGATGTTCACGTTACCATTTATTGCAATGTATGGTTTCTATCTTTTTATTAAAGGTGAGCATTTTTTGATTTGGATCAATTCAATCGTAGTATGCCATGCTGCCAAGTAGCTGAATTTACGGGACTCGAGGCTGTTCCACTTCACTGATATATAGTCTACGTACAGCTTGCACCAAATTGTAATTTTAGAGGTATTTGTTCCATAAATTGAAGTAGCGCCGAAATGATTAAAGTGGTTTTTGATTTTGGTTAATGCTTTTTATTTCATACATTGAGAAATAAGCGCCTTTTTAAAGTGCGAATTGTTTCAATTTGAAAGTCACTGTGATTTCCTCAAATTAACATGTAATTTCTCCAGATTTTGTCGGATGGGCACCATCTTCTGCTCTTATACCTGCCGCTCTTGTTGCTGCTTTAGTCGTTTATTTCGTGATCGCACTATTCATCTATGTAGCATACAAGGAAGAAAAAGATGATGCAGAACCGCAGAAAGTCCTAAAAAAGCGTAACTAGATACGTTGTAGAAAATATGCTTAATTAATATAAGCGTCTGAATTAATGGTTATGTAAAGCTAATATTTTTCTTATGGCAATCTGATGTTATGATTTCTAATCATGAGGTAGTTGTTTGCGAGGATGCATATAAAATGCAATATCCTTAGTGTTAGAAACGCAAACGAATTCGTCAGAAAGTGTGTCTTTTTACGTTAGAAGCCTGTGGTTGTCATGAACTCAAGTTTTACTTTCAGCAGAATCTTTGCTGTTTGATGTATGTCTTACTTGTCAATCCTTTTCTCAATCCTTCATTTTTGTGAAAATTTATTGTAAGAAAAATAGTAAGCGCAGTACATTTCCGTTTTTTGTATCTGTTGTACAAATTTCGTCAGAAATTATTCATTATTTAAAACTAGTTTCGACTGCAGAGTACAAGAAGGGAAATTTTGTCCTTCCTACTTCTACTAAGTTTATAATCAACCAATAAATCAGCACATTTATTGGTTGATCATAAACTTAATGAAATAAGTCAGGTGAAATAAAGTATGGTTTAATGGGAAAGTACGTAGAAAATATTTTTGAACCTTATTTTTAAGTGTTAAATAAATTTTTCATCTTCATACATTAGGATGGATAAATTTTCCTGTGTTCATACATTAACAGTTATATATAAACAATGTTTGCAAGTGTTATACCAGCTGAGATGTTGTTGTCTACTTGTGAAGGAATACTTAATGCAACATTTGCGGGTTTTTACTATCATTTCTAAGTGAATATATTTTATTTTACAAGCTATATTTTGATGACAAAAATTTGGTGATAAAACACTTCATTTCATTGTTTTGTACTGAAAGAAAGATTCTGTTTGAACGGTTCTACATTTGATGGAAACGTGCTTCGTTTTAAAATGGATAGGAAAGTTCAAACGAGAATTAAATATTAAAAGAAGTTGACTCTATCAGTTGCATTGTATTTATGGTGTCTGACCAAATAAGTTGTAAATATCTGTTAATTCTTTGAAGATTTGATCCCTCCAAACAAGTTACATTATTTGCAGGATCTCTCAATCCAAGAATTTAGACTATTCAACATTTGATGGACCAATTTATTCCTAATTTTCGCGACGAAACTGTTCGAACATCAGTGAAAAATTTGCTAACGTATTCGATAACGATTATAATAGTCCCACTGGGATCTATGTTTTTTTTAAAAAAATTCTTTTTTGAAGGTAAATATTCGTTCCAAGAGGAAGGGTTATTCAACAAATGACTGGAAGATTTTGCACGGATTTCAGTAAATGAGAATTTCCATCATGTTATAAGCTAAGATGCATTGTGTGCAAAAAATTTCATATCCATTATAATACTCAATCTCAGGTGAACGGTATACGTTCCAGTGAAACTTGAAATAAGTTTTGGAACTCCTGGAAAGATTTCTTTGTATGAAGGATAAAGTGGAAGATCTTTATTTTTGCCATCATAAAAAGGGGTTTTTGAATACAAATTCATTAAATTTTGAACGTTTGCTTACCTTTGTAAATCGCAGCGCTACTTGGTTACGACAATCAGAAATCGATTTTATATTCTGCAATTCTTTCGGTCATACTTGTTCATATTTTGCTTTTTTTATTCGTTTACACAGCTTATCAGTCGGAAGCAAAGCCGGAGAAGGAAGAATAATAGCGGTTATATTGGCAGAAATGACTTTTTCAAGTAAGTCGCTTTACTTATATCATTCATTTACTAAATATCTTTGAATTGGGACTATTGGATTTTTTTTTTGGATTTGTATTAGTTTAATTTATTTATAAACACTATGGATTTAGGAAGTTGCATTTTCGTAATAGGTCATGAAGTGGTGATTTATCATAGGGGTCGTGATTTGTCATGGGATCCGTTTTTCAGAATAAAAGTTATTGAAAATTAAAGCCCAACATTATTTTTAATTGCAGAATACCCGGTATATTTGGGTTTTGGAAATGTGCTTGAGCCTGCTCTTTCCTATCGCTTATTATCACATTATATGCCACTGGGTAAAATTGGTGGTAAACCTGCTTGGTTAAATCCTGTCAGTCTTCCTGCTAATAGCTCTCTTCTTTGTCGAGTTCGTCACATTACATTTCTTATATTATTTATAGTTTTCGTGGTAAATATTAAAAAAATTTATTAACGAAGAGGATGGAATATCCTTTTTACTGCCATGTGCTGTATGTTAGAAAGCGGATACTGTTTTGAGAGTATAGAAGATCTTGAGTTCATGAGATATAAAGTGCTGACGTATTTATATATCGGTTAACATTTTTCAAACTTCGAACATCTATCAACATTTTTTTCTGCGTTTTAAAAACTGCAAGTAGTACTTACCTAGGCTTGATAATTTCTGGAAATCGAAAGTGACGATTAAGATAAAAGTTGTAAAAGCAAAGCAACAAGAAGGATAAGGTTTGTCTAATTTGACTTTCCAATTCAGGTTTGTGAGAAACCAATGGTGTTTTTAATTCAAGTATATGCTACAAGCCCTGATGATCAAGATTATTCGTTTCATCGTACTTTATTTTTCTTTATTTGTCGAAATTCACAATGTTCACAGGTGAATTTTTGTCATATGAATTTTACATTTCTCTTGTTTGATTGTTATTTTTACTTTTTCGAAAATTTCTATTTTTTTCATACATCTTGGTAAATGTATTTAATTAAATAAGATAAATTATGAATGAAGCAATATTTCAGAGCAATGACGCCAGTAACGTCCGCGCTTTTCGGTGTACCTTATCACGATTCAACGAATTTTACGCTTCTGAACAACCTATTGATCCTGATTTAGAAGGTGATGTTCCGGATCCATTCTGGAAGCAAACATATCCTCATTTATGTCAAATTTGTGGCTGTAGTGCTACCAAGAAATGTGCGCGTTGTGAATCTACATGGTACTTTTTTTTCGGAATTCTCCCATTTATTGAAAAAGCGAATTCTTCTTTTCCGAATTCCCTTTACATGTTTTGAATCGGTATTGCAATCCTTTTAGAATATTTTAATTATAATATTATATGTCGTTCATGCTTTGAACTCTTGTTCTTGCTATCTAGAGTTTGATATCGAGATGACGGCAAATATTTATAACTCACTATTCAGGTACTGTAGTCGCGAACATCAGACAATTGATTGGAGTTCGTCGCATAAAAGAGAATGCTGCAAACAGAGTTCAACTAATGAACACATTTCTTCAATTTCTGATAATGACGAAAAGTGAGCCTTGTTGATGATAATGTTGGAGAAGTAAAAATGGCAAATGGAATTTAAGGGTGAAAGAGGGAAATAGTAAAAAAAAAAAGTCTTTTTTCTTTGAACTTCGAAAATATTTTAATTCTAGAGATGATGAAAACAGTTGGGTAAAACGGAAACGAAGTATTCCGATAAATGCATTTGTTTTCCCGGAGTATGCAATAGAGATGGGTACGGAGCATTTGCCACGAAGTAATCATGTTGATAGTGATGATGATAATAGTGAGAGTGATGATGATAGTGCCGAGAAACGTATGGAGGAATACAAGCAATATATTAAAAAGCATAAGGTTAGACGATGCTTGTTCAAAATAACTATTATTAACATTTACAAATCTTATACTGTAATTATTCCCGAAAAGTTTGATGGTTCTATCTCACTGTTGTGATCTAAACTGCAGTGTCACGGGAAAATATAAGAAATTCACAAATTAGTAGCAGTATGTTTAGATTTATATGCTTTCTTATTTTAATGCCTTTATTATGCTTCTATCATGTTGTCAAGTTCGCTTACTTCTCTCCCATAATTCTTTGGAGTAATTAATTTTCTGACTCAAAAATTTTTAAGGGTTCGTGCGATTCGGGTAATGGTGATTTGGAGGATTTAGAAGATTTCGCAGATAAGGACACTGCTTTCAAATATTTTAATAAGGTTCACCATTTATTAAAATCAAGTAATTATAATGATGTTGGCCTTAATAGCTCGTTTTTTAAAAGTATATAAAAATGTTTGATCTAGTAGATAATTCAGCAAATGCACTGCAAGAAGTGTCATTAGGTTTACAATGAAAATGTCATCGATTCTTAAATTTTTAAAACAGATGCTAAATGAACAATAATAGTACATTTGAACCTGTATATGAATATCTCTTTGTCTACAATTAATTAGGTTTCAAATATATTTCAAGGTAGTATCGCTGAATCCTGAGCAGGTGTTACGTTATAGTCGTGGTGGTGAACCGCTGATAGCAACTGATCATGCACCACCACCTCAAGCAATTCCACCATGCTCCTTATGCGGATCAGAGCGTCAATTCGAGCTTCAACTTATGCCCCATCTTTTGGCACTTATTGGCGTTGATGATCTTGGTAAAAGTATTGATTGGGCGACATTGATGCTATATACATGCACGCAGAATTGTCGCGTGCCAAGTGATGGCTATGCTGAGGAATTTGTTCATAAGCAAGATTTCCATTAAACATGAAATTTGATGAGAAAATGCTGAAGTTTTTTCCATTTAACATTTTACGAACTGTCTCAGCAAATTGGTTCTCTTAATTTTATAAATCAGAGTTTCTTTATCACTGTATTTGTTGTTTCTTTTTATGTTTGAAGCGCTTTATATCGACTTTATGCAAATTGGTTCTCTTGCTTTTATAAATCAAAGTTTCTCTATCACTGTATTTGTTGTTTCTTTTTATGTTTGAAGCACTTTATATCGACTTTATGAGCGTAAGATGGTCAAGTAGTGAAAGCGTATCTTCCTTCCTGTCCTCCCTCCCCCCTAATCTTTTCTTTCTCTTTGTTCGAGCTGGTGCTTTTGTATTAATGAATTTAAGAATAAAAATCGGCGTAGTTAATCCTGTAAAAGAAGAACGATTGAGTAATTGTTATTGGCTGTAAAGGATACACAATTGTCAGGTGTGATATGTCTGTTATTAGAGCGATAAATTACATCCCAAAACAAAAATTTCGTTCTCTTTCCTCTCTCATTCTCCTTCTATCCCTCTCGGTTTGCATGCCAGCGGAAACGCGCGGTTGGACTTTCTGGGTGCCGAAATATAAAATATGGTTTTATGACTGATGGAGGGAATGATTTTGAGACTCCGAAAGGTCTCCGACATGCAAAAGTAAATCGGTACAATGATTTTATGATCGTTTAATATTGTAAAGTTATATATATATTTAGCGACATGAGTGGAAACATAATTTCCGGACAGACATCAGTAATGGAATAGGGAAAGGGGAAAAATCGGTAGGTAGAGAAACATGGCTTTTCAGTATTTTGTTAGCAGACATAGGTATCAATAAAGAGTAGGTAGAATGTGCAAGCACTAATTTGAGGTATTATGCAATTTAAATTAAAATACTGAAAACCTAATGTTTTGAAGGACCTACCACTGGATAGATAATATTCTTCAGGTTACTCGATAATGGGTTGAAATGAATCAATTCAAAGCTTTTTCAAATTCGAAACAAATATATTTTGGTTAGTTGGTACTAACCAAATATCTGATTTGGAAAACAAGTCGGGAATGATTTCAGTTGAAAGAAAAAGAACGAACGGATTTCTTGTTGTCTCTTTTTTTGTACTAAAATTATTGATGATAATTCATCAATAGACTAATCGATTGTTCCCAGTATCATTGATCGATCTACTTCTGTCATCTATTTAATGATAACAGATCAAATATAAAAGCTATTCCATGATCGTTATTTATTAATAATACTGTTAATTAATGATAACTTTTTCGTTCATACAAATGATGATGCTATCTACTGTCTACTGTAATATTGTTCTGATATACAATACCGTAAGCACAAAATTACACTAGAAGTTTGAAATGTTTAAACAGTGTAAATTTTTATGAATAATTAATAAATTTAAATTATATTCATTATTTCATTTTCATTTCATTATCTAATTATGAGGTAAACAGAAAGGAGATAGTATGGAAAGGGAGAGGAAGCGGGGATGAGAGAGAGAGAGAATGATAGAGAGTTAAATTATCTTTCGATTAAGCAAAATAAGATATGAATGATTCATCATTGACATTATTGCAATTAATTATAGATAATCTAAATGGCTTTTTATTTAATCAAAGCTTTTATGAGACAGAAAGACAATTATAGTGAAGAGAACAGGACAGGTGAAAAAAAGAAATGAAGAGAGATGTTTGTAATAATTTGAAAAAGTTTTATAAAAGGAAGAGAAGAGAAGAGATAGGGGCGGAAGAATGAATTCCATTTAAAACTCTATCTTCCTTATGTGTCAATTATATTTCACTATTCCTTCAAAATGTAGCCATCAAGAGACGTCATCTATTGGTTGAAATGAATTGACTAAGGGCGGAGCTTTTGATGTTGAAGGGAAAAGTTGAGCATAGAAGAAGTAAACGACAAATTACCGTAAACTTTTTTGCAAAGAGGAATTGAAGTTTGGTTGTGTTGTTGGAATTGAGGAAACGAATAAGAGACGACCAATTCCGGATATCATTTTTATATGCCTTTATGCAGTCATTTGATATTGAATCTTTGATTGGTACTGGTAGGGAGAGTAATGGCTTCGCCGGAATATCTGAAAAAATACCAGAAACGGAAACTGTTAAGGAATTAACTGCTACTAAAGCTATTACTATTAATGAACTTTCGGCTATTACCAGTATCACAAAAGTAAACACATCATCAACAAGTTCAAATTTCGATCGAAATCTGATAAAATCTGAATTCCTATGCGATTCAGCGTCATCTCGGCTACATCCAGGAACATCATCAACTACATCCACAACTAAAACAACGAATTTGGAATCAAAATGTCTAGGTACCGCTTTTCATGCTTATCCTTGCGTATCCGGTAGCAAATCTCAATCCCACTGTGCACCATCATCTCCATCGGTGTCAGGTTAGCCATCTCTTCAAATTTTTAAAAATTAAACTGAAAATTTTAAAAAATTTAAATTCTATGTATCTCAAACTAACGTATATTTATTTCATTGTTTAGCAAAGAAATATTAGTAATCAAATTATCCAAAAAATCTTATTTTTCAAAATAATTATTGATTCTGTTCAACTAGCAAGTTTGAGAATATAATTGAAAAGCAAGCAGTTATTCAAAAAGTAAAATATTAATAGTTCAATAAAATGACCCTAATTAACCTCACTTTATCACCACTGATAATCACTTACTACAGTTATAAGATAATATTAAATTAGTAAAACATTTTCTTCACGAAATTATTCTTTTGCTAATTTTTTCTCTACATTTATTACCTGCTTATTGGCTATCATTCATTTGCAGCATAATTTCAACTCAATATTTTAATGGTTATTTGACCTTTGCTTAAATTTTAAATTGTCTATTTTTATTTCACAATAAGATATTACAAGTAATTTTACGCATATTTTTTTTTGCACAGAATTTGTTATAAACTTTAATATTTCTTTTTGATGTTATATCATAATAAATTCCAAAATTATCTATTTTGTTATTATCCCTCAAAGGAATTACTTACGGTTTTGCCGATTGGTTGTAAATTAATTGCGTCATTTTTTAGATTAATAATCAATTTGCATAACCATTGAGCTTTTCATTAACTAACACAAATGCTTCCAATTCATTTATCTGTAAATAATTTTCAAAATCATTTGGATCCATTTACCTTAGACATATATACTTTTATATTAGACTTCTTCTTTAAACTTCTTGTACATTAATTATATGTTAATTAATTAGATGCATTCATTCCGAGTTGCGCCGTATATTTGCACAGAGATTGTGATAATAATAATAATAATAATGGAAATAATGACGAGATTATTTTTTCAAATTTCAAGACAAATTCCAAAGCATTTAGCAAATAACATATGAGAAGTTAAAGAGGGAATGATAAGAGATAAGATAAAAAAAGCTAAACTTCTGTAATTAAATTTAAAACAAAATGCAAATTAGAATAATACTAAAGATTGATTTCAAAATTTTGAAAACAGAAATTAGTAAGATAAAAGGAAAATTTGAATATCGAATAATTAAGATGAAGAGAAGAGGGAAAGAGAGAGAGAGAGAGAGAGGGAAGAACAATTCTATGAAATTAAACATAGAATTGTTTAAGTGATTCAACCAGTGGAGGATGTTTTTGCTTATTGCAATGATATCCATCAAATTCATACATATTTTGAATGGATGGATTTATATCTGTGTATGTATGTATGTGTGTGTGTGTGTGTGTATGTGTGTGTATGTGTCAATGGAAACAAAGAAATCATCAATTCAACCGATTGGAAGAATAATATAAATTAGATGATATTGGTAAGATATTGAATAATTAGTAGTACAAATGCTAAAAGTGAATTAGAAAGCTATGAGTGAAGAAGAGAGAACTATGTGATAAGAGAAATGAATTGGAAGAGAGTAAAATATTGAAATCTTTAAGATTTGAATTTCAAATTTAATCAATCCCTTTGTTTGATTAATGCAATGAATTCATCATTTTTAGATCTTATCATACATTCACTTATATTCAATTTCAACGATGTTTTATTGAAATGATATAATATGCGAAAGCGATGATATTTTTATTGAAATTAATAAGATAGTTAGTAGTAGGTCAAGACAATTGGTCAGTAAAGATCACAATTAATTCACTGGTCATTTATTATAGCTAAACTATTTTGATATAAAAAAGAGAGTCTCTCTGTCCCTCTCCCTCTCTCTCTCTCTAAGTTAAATATAAATTGATTTTCAAGAGATTTATTAAAAAGAGAAATAATTAAGAATTAAAGTATCAAAATATTTCCTTGAATTCGAAATCTTAATTAGAATTCGAATTAAAAATTGGAATTCTTACTTACTTAAAAATCTTACTTTCAACCATTTAATTTATAAGTTTTTAAATTTCAAATATCAATTTACTTTTACTTTCTGAATCTTAGATTGTAATATAGCTATACACTTTTTAAATGATAAATGGTAAATAATTTTAGATGACACGTTGATAAATAATTTTGGTTGATACATTAATGCTAAAAATTGATAGTATTGAGAGTAAATAAGGCGGAATAAATTCAGAACTAATCATTATTGATTGATATTTTTAACATTTATCCGTTTATTCTTTTATATCAAATTACTGTTAAATGGTATGATATTCTATTGATCGCTTCATAATTTAAATATTTTAAACTTATAAAAATTTATGCCTATTTTATCTGTAGTTATTTGAAATATTTAAACACTGTATGCATCATCATTTCCTTATCGTAGCATTTCCGAATCTTCTCATTTTCACATATACATGAAAATGCATGTATCATACGGTAAATTATGTATCATACCATTTATAATACCCATCCTTATCATTTTTATCAATTCATTTCATCAGTTAAACACTTATCCATACGTACAGGGTCGTGTAGAATATTAATATCACAGTTTCACGATAATTTTTTCCCTCTCTTATTTCAACAATATTTTTGCTTCTTTTATTTTCGAGCTATTTTAAATTTTATTATTATTTCATTTTTTGATTTATTATATATAAACGATTAATCTTTTTTTCTTTGTTATAAATTTATGTGTAAAATTCAATTTTTATTTAATTTATTTAAAATGAATAAGAAAGAAATGATAAATGTGAAGCTAATGCAATATAAAAGGAATTGAATGACTTAATAATACAAAATAGATGAGAATGCTTTTTGCAGAATTTTTAAAGATATAATTGATTTCTGAACAAATGATATAATAAGATGGCGGCGATATGTATAGATCAGATATATTATAAGATTTACATGTCATAAAAATGGTATAATTGCTATACGACCCTGATAATAAATGTTATAGAAACAATAACATAATTATATTTTGGATGAAACCGACAGCTTTTTCTAACGCCTTAGAAAGGAAATGGAATTTAGAATTGTAATAGGATTGTTACAGTATGATAAGGATTGTATTCATCATCCTTTTAAATTGTCTAGAAGTGAATGAAGACATTTTTCTTGATTTAAATGACAGTAACTAATGCTCGTAAAAGATTCATTGAAAAGGAACCGTCTAAAGGACCGATAACAGAATTATCAAATATACAATTACTCCTTATACTGTGTCATGTGCGCCCATTCTTCCATCATCAAACTTCTCTCATATCTATTCGATGGTTTAGACGCATGACAATGACACAATTACCTTCAATCTTCATGTTTATCGCATTAATTATTTAGCGGTAAAGGATGACCTTCATTAAAATTAGCAATGAGAAGACAATAATCGTCTCAATAATAAGAGTAAATTTCAATCTTCAATCTACAAGAATCGGAATATAGTATAACCTTGAAATTGTAAAAATAATGTGAAAATTTTTGCTCCCTGATATTATCTCATCCAAAATTTCAGTTTGATTACTTCAAACTTGAATAGATCTGAGTTATTTTAATATTTATGATTGACTAAGATTTAAATTCAAATTTCAATTTTAAATGCAAAATTTCATTTTATTCGCAATATGTTGCTGTAATTTAAGAGCACAAAGAATATAAGCATAGTTCCAGCAGAATCTCGAGATGATGGTACAATGAGGCGTTATCGGACAGCATTTAGTCGTGAACAAATTAATCGACTAGAAAAAGAATTTGCACGTGAGAATTATGTATCACGACCAAAAAGATGTGAATTAGCAACGCAGCTCAATTTACCTGAAGGAACCATAAAGGTAAATGAATATTTTGAATTTCCAATTGTTTTAATCATAATTTCTTATAGGAAGAAGCAGTCATTTCTATACTGGTTATTGAAGTAAATTTGTCTCATTTGTGAATCCTCCACTACGACAACTGCTATTGCTTCTTCCTATAAGAAATTATGTTATCTTATCTGTTAACAAAGCTCATTGAAAGAATATCTCAATTTTATCATAATTCTTCTGCGCAATTTTAACCATCTCTTTTTACATTGTTTATTAATTTCTTCGAAATGATTAAAATCAACGGTAGATTTTTTAAGAAATAAAAATGAAATTATTTATTTATTTTCTTAACATTATTCATAAATTAGCATAATGCATGATTAATGGCAATTTTTAGGATCATTTTAGTAAAACTAAAACTCTTACTGAACAATTTTCTAAAAGCAGTTACTGTAGAATTAGGCGAAATTATTTCCCCATGAGACATCAATTTGTTAAGAGAACGCCTTTGCAAGAGTAAAATGAATTGAGCTAAATTATATTGAAATCATAGGCTTCCTTCACTAAAGCCTCTCAGTTAAACAGCTTAAATTCATAGCATACCAATTTATTTGATTTCTGAAAAGATTCTCTATAACCAATTTCTTGCACTTTTTCGCATTTTAATTGCTTAGAAAGAAGAATGATTGTTGTCTTGTCATTTTAGGCTATCATTCTTGTTGTCGTTATTCATGATACATAATCAGGCTAATAGAAATATGAAAAGAAAGGGAGAGGAAGAGAGAGAGAGAGAGAAAATTAAATTTATGAATATTTTCTAAGCAATCTTCAATACTTTTTCCATATTCATCTCAAAATTGACAATTTATCAAAATACAATCTATCATTTTGTCCCACTTTATAAGCATCCTAAAACCATTTCCTTCAAATGATTACCAAATATTAAAATTATTTCTTCTCTTCTGATAGCATACTGTAGCTTCAATTAAAAAATCTTATCAAAATAATGAATTAACATTTTGTTTTGTTAAATAATTATTTGAAGAATTAAAATATTCAGCAGTAATGGATATGAGAGATAAATGATTTATTCAAATAAATCAATGATAATATAAGTGATAATTTTACAATGATGATAAGTTTTATTCGAAAGAATAAATGAGATATATCGCGATAACTTCTAAACGATTTTTTAATTTCATAACTTTCTAAAATTTTAATTTCAATTTTTAGCTATAATTAAATTGTGAAATCATTTATTTTCTTCTTCTCATCTTTTTTATTGTAAATTTTTCTTTATTATTTAATGTTCATTCTGTTAAGAAAATTCTCAAATGCTTTTATTCTATTGAACCAAAAATAATTTCAGTAATGGAATTTCATAATTACATGTTAAAAAAGATATTATGTATTAGTTGGAAGTTTCATGTTGATAATCGGAATTAAGAATTGAATTATTAATTTAATTCATAACAAAAGCATTGATATTATCTCATAAATTTTGCTGAGCGATCAAAATAAGAAGTAATTAAGAATATTAGTAGAAGTGATAAGTTTGACAATTCTTTGATCTTCATCTTTCATTTGTTTTATTTCTTCTACCTGTCTATTTAAAAATTATTCCAATGATCTTTGAATTTCTGCTACAGTATCCTAGAATTCTCATTTAGCAGTTATTTGATTCAATCAAATTTTTTTTACTTTAATTTGTTAATTTTATTTTGAAAAGTGAATAAATTTTGAATGCGTTTTCAGGTATGGTTTCAAAATCGTCGTATGAAAGATAAAAGACAAAAGATGGCATCTCTACATTGGCCATTCTTTGATCACCATGTTACCGCATATTTCCTTAATCCATTTTGCTATGAAGCTTGGAGGTCATCGCTGATACCTAAATTGTGTGATCCGAGGTTAAGGATTTTTGAAAAGTTTGAAAATTTACTTTTGATGTCATCCATTCTTACAACAAAGCATGAAATAGCCATTCAAAAATAATGCATTGATAATGATTGACGATAGTGAGTTAGCACATATTGTTGCAAATACTTTTATGTGATACCTTCTTGCATGACGACCGTATTGTTAAATTTGAATATTAATCTATGACAATCAGTTGAAGGTATGATAATAAGGACACATATATTGGTAGCATATTGGGAAGCGATGACATTATTTGTTTGTTGAATTCTTGAATAATTGTTTTCAAATTTTAAGCATTAAATTTGAATCTTTCGAAAAATTTTTGTTGCAGTATTACACGTCCATTTCTTGCTACCGGTGGATCGATGCTCGGGTCAGTAGCAGTAGAAACAGGAGCAAATGTGGGAATAATACCTCGGCCAACAATATGTGCTAATCCAACTGCTACCAGTACTGAATCAATTCGAGATGGCATTCAAGAACCCCTCGAATCTACGCCTCTACAATCACCTGCTGAATCAAGGTCATTCTTATGAATCGATGGAACTAAGAATGGATATTCATACATTCCATATGCTATATATTGAAATAATAGAAAAAATTCTTCATTAATTATACCACTTTAAAATAGATCACTTCACTCCAGGATGAGCTAATGGAAATATGCATAATTCAATATATGTAGAACTTACAATGAAATGATATGCGAAAAATTCAGTTCAGCGAAAACAAATAATTCTTATGCTTTGACTAAACGGAAGTAAATATTTGACGATTGTATTGTCAGTGAGATTTGATTGAAGAATAATAAGAAAATTCTTTGTTAGGCAACTAATAAAATGAACTAGAGGTAAAGAAGAGATTTTCTTTTTACTTCATTATAGTTTAGTTCCAATATTTTCTAATTTATAATTCGATGAAAATTTAAGGTTCAGAATATTCCAATCGCCTTTCAACTAATCTTAGTCTTATTTTTAAATTTTTATTCGAAAAAATCAGCATAAGTTTGATGTGAAAGTTTACAAATCATCAGGAAGTTCCTTTAATTGATAACTAAATAGGGAGCGTTAAGAAAACTTTTAAGGTCTCATTTGTGTTTGTGCCAAATTTGAAAGTTTGTATCACTCATCTCATTCCTCAAAATATGTTGTACGCAATGTGAAATCCGAAATTGTGATTATAAGAACTTGAAGATCACAGAAAGTGTCGAAAAGTTTTTACAGGTTTAAATTATATAATGCTTTAACTTTACCATCTTTTGAATGTTATAAATTATTTTGCGTCTCCAATTGCACTGATTTCAATATCTTCTCTTATACTCTTATATAAAGTTTCGACTAATTGTCTCAATAAAAACAAGTTTTGATTTGTTTTTAGCAAATACTGCAATGGAACAAAACAGAAAGAGAACATGAAATTCCACAAACAGGCAAAAAATAGCGATTAAAAACCCCTTCCACTTATCAGCCAAATTATTAGCCATAAAGTAAGGTTGCAAGCAATAGATTAAAACAAGTGAAGACAGATTTGCTATATAAGGAAGTCCTTTAACTAATGTCTAAATAGGAAACGTTAAGAAAACTTTTAAGGTCTCATTTGTGTTTGTGCCAAATTTGAAAGTTTGTATCACTCATCTCATTTCTCAAAATATGTTGTACGCAATGTGAAATCCGAAATTTCGTAATGCATGACTTATACCAAAAAACTACCTAGGAGGTTTACCGCAATGAAAGAACCGTGTTAAAGTGTTGCTCAGTTCTTAGAAATATAAAATAAGAGGCTCCAAAAGAAATCGAACCCCT